>RJWM01019183.1:0-39464 GCA_004363535.1 Dasyprocta punctata | reverse complement strand
AATTGTCTTTGCTCTTTGAGCTGTTCTCTACCCTTCCACAGTATCCATTGTAGACTCTGAATCACATATACTTTTCCATTTCTTACACTAGGGAGACAATACGGTATTTACACATGTGGGTTTGATTTATCTCGCTTATGAGTATGGTCTCAAGTTGTGACCGTTTACTTATAAAAGTCTCAATACAATCTTTCTTAATGTTTTTACCTCTGATTTTCATTGTAAATCTAGGTAAAAGCAGCCCATCGTACCAATGTCACAGCCTGAACATTGGAATGCCTTGAAATTTCATCTCCCTGATCAATGCATCTGCTATTTGACCTCACACAAATCTTAGGGCTTGGACAAAATGTATACAGAGTCTTAGTGAGAATGTAATATGCATGGGATCTAGTCTAATTTTGTATAGTGTCCTCATTCCCATCTAAAACCTTGTGAGGCTGGCCTTTTACTGTCCATACTCCTATCAGCATTCTAGTCCTCTGAGTTTTAACAGGAATCATCCATCAGCCTCTGCTTATAGCTTTCTAGACTTTCTCCTGCCTGATTTTCCAACTTTTCCAAAATTCTCTCACAAACCCAATTCCAAATTCTTCTGAATCACATCAGGTATACTCACAGCAACATTTTCACTTCTGATATGAATATTTTGGATTAGTTAACTTTCCCATTGCTGATGCATGTTTTAAAAAAGGAAAGATTTAACATGGCTCACAATTCCATGAAATTCAGTCCCTATCTGGCTGGCTGCATGGTAGAAACAATATAGTAGAAGGGCATGGCGGAACAGAGATACTTAGTTCATAGTGGCTGGGGAGTAAAGCATGCAAATAGAGCTTGAGAGTACAGGGCAAGAGACTATAGTACCTAAAGTCATACCTATATGACTCACCTAGACACGCTAAAAATGTGCCTTACCAACTCACACAGAGGTTCCCAAGAAAATCAAGTCAACAAATTTGGTTTAACCACCACAGCTGATGAATTACACCAAACATTTATGAAAAAAGAGTATGAATTCTCTGCAAATGCTTACAAAAAGTTGGACGAAATAATTTCCAAATCAAGCCATTACTTTTGTATCAAAATCAGACAAAGATATTTAAAATTAAAAAAACTCTACATATTGTATACATAGATGAAAAAATATAAATTTTAAGCACATTGAATTCAAGAAATTATAAAAGAACAATATATTTTGACCTATACAGGTTACCCCAGCAATGTAATCTCATTTTTTCATTTGAAAATTTGTAAATGTCATCCACTATGTTCTCAAAATGAGAAAGAAAAGTAATATGTTCTTCTCTATGGATCAGAGAAAAGATTTTGAAAAGATCAGAATTCTAAAATATATGCCTGATTTTAAACAAAAATAAATCCTCCTCAAACAAGGAATTGAAAAGAATTTTGGGGGCCTAATAGAGGGAATCTTTGAAAAATCTATAGCTCACTGTATACTCAAATGTGAGACTGAATACTTTCCTCCTAAGATCAGTAAAATAGACAATGATTTCACCTACCATCATTTGATAACATTGCACAGTTCAAACAGTTAAGAGAAAAAGAAATAAAAGCAATTCAGAATGGAAAGTAAGATCAAAATAGCCTTCATTCATCGATAACATGACATCTATCTAGAACATCTAATGAAAACTACAAAAAAGCTGCTGAACAGTTCGTGAGTTTAACAGGTTGCCAGATACAGAACTAATATACACAGCTCAGTTCCATTTCTACAAACTAACAACAAAATAATAATGTATAATGCCATTTACAATAGCATAAAATTATTGGAAAGACTGGAGGATAAATCTAACAAAGGGTATATATCATCTGTACACTGAAAACTACAAACATTTTTGAAAGAAATTAAAGATGAATTAAATAAATGCAGAATTACATCATGTCCTTAACTGGCCAAAAGATTTACAATTTATACAGCAACAAAAAGAATTTTAAATAGCCAAACCAGTTTGAAAGACGAGAATGCGTTGAAAGATGGCACTATTTGATATTATAAAGTTGTGTAATCAATATAGTGCAATACTGGCATCAAGATAGACAAATAGATCAATGGAACAGAATATATGGTACAGAAATAGATACTCACATACAGTGTCAATTGACTGGTAATCCCAGGACAAATATAATTCAGTAGAGAGAGTATAGAGTATTTAAACATAGCGGTGAATCAGCTTTGCATACACAAAATATGAATTTTTGTTCATACATTATATTATAGACCTAAAATCTAAAACTTTAAAACTTCTAGAAGAAAGCTTGAAAATCTTTTAATTACTCTGTTGGGATTTTTTGGTTTTGTTGTTGTTGTTGTTTGTTTATTTTCTTGATACTAGGAATTGAACTCAGGACCTTGAACTTGCCATGCAGGTATTGTGCTGCTGAGCTACATCCCTAGCCCATAAATATCTTCTTTTTATTTTACACTATTTATTTTTTGTACTGGGAATTGAACTCATAACCTCGTGCTTGCCAGGCAAGCACTGTGTTGCTGAGCTATATCCCCAGACCTACTACTCAGTTTTTAATAGTAATTGATTTCTTTATTAAAATAAAAAATTGCTCTTTGAAAAAATCACTGTTAAGAGAATGAAAACAGAAGTCACAGACTTGTAGAAAGGATTTCTAAACCGTAAACCCAAAAAAATACTTATATCTAAATTATAAAGTAATTCCCAAAACTCAGTAACAAGAAAGCAAATAGGTCAATTGCCAAAGTTTGCCAATATCTGAAAAAAATTCACCAAAGAAAATATCTTTATCATAAGTTAGGATACAAAAAACACTTACCATCACTTTTCATTAGGGTAATACAAATTAAAAATGTAAATGTCACTGCACATTTATTTAAGTGCTTACTATTAAAAACATTTACCATAATTTCCAAGAACGCAGAGCAAAGCAAACTCACACATACCGCCAGTCATAATATAACGATATACATTCAACTTAACAGATGATTCGGCAGTTTCTTATACAGTTATCTATAAAAGTGACTCAGCCTTTTCATCTACAGAAATTTATCTGCTGTCTAGATAAGAAATAAAAGCAGATCTCCACTGTCTTTGTCAACTTTCCCACTCTTGGGACAAAACACATAACATACACGATTTAAAGGAAGAGAGGTTTATTTGGTTCAAGATTTCAGGATTTTCAATCCATTGTCAACTGGCTCCAAAGCACAAAATCATAGCAGTGGAAAACCATTTATCTCATGGCAGCCAGAAGCAGAGACAGGAAGAATCAAAGGACAAAAACATGCCCTTCCAGATCATGTCTACAGTTTCTCACCTCCTCCAACCAAGTCTCACCTCCTAATGGCACATGCAGTGGATAAACCTACTGATAAGAATGAAGTTTCCATGATCCAATCACCTTCCAAGTGCCTGTCCTCTGAACATGCAGGCCTTTAGGGGTGTAGTTTTGATCCAAATCATAATGCGCATACACACACACACACACACAAAACTTACACATGGCTGCTTATAGCTGCTTTATTATTTTATTTTAAATCTCAAATGTATATTACTAAGTAAATATAAATAAATTTTCTATTAACAAGTAAACGTAGAAACAGCTACCTAATGTGCTATAGTTTGGTTGTGGAATGTTTCACAAAAGGTCGTTAAATATTTGGTCTCCACCTTGACACCATTGGGAGGTGGTGGAAACTAAGAGATAGGACTAGAAGAAAGTCAAGTCATTGGAGATGAGTCCTCAAAGAGGATGGTGGGATCACAGTCTTTTCTTTTCCTTCTTTTTCACTTCCTGGACACAAGGTGACTGGTTTGCTTTGCCATGTGCTTCTTTGCCATATCTACAAGGAACAGGGCCAAGAAATCCTGAATTGGAACCTCTAAAACTATGAGTTAAAATAATTTCTTTTCTTTAGACATTATCTCAGGTTTGTGTTGTAACAACAAAAAGAAGACTGACACAGAATGGAAACTTGGCAAGAAAAAGAGATGGACTATTAATATGCAACAATATGGATCAATCACAAAATAATTAGGCTGAAAGAAGTCAGACCAAAAAAAGGGAAAGCACATAATGTACACGTATGAATTCATATTAAATTCCAGAAAGTGAAAAGTCGTATTTAATAACAGAAAATGGATTAGTGACTTCCTGAGGGTAGACGTGGGGTGAGAAAGGGCTAAGGGGGTTAAGGGAATTTGAGATGTGTGGATATGTTCATTACTTAATTGTGATAATAGTTTAACAACTTTATACATATTCAAAATTATCAAATGATATGCTTTAAATATGTCTGGTGTATAATGTATCAGTTTTACTCCAATAAAGTTGAAGAATGAGCTAGAATAAAACTTGTAAGGGCACAGTTTAAAGTAAAATGTAGGTCAAAACTGAATCTCGCAAGAACTGACAAGGAGAAGTCAATTTGTGGTGTCAGACCAGGACATTAAAGAAAAAAGTACACAAACAGTAAATGGTTTTCATGATATTAAAAGGCTCAAATATGTCTTTTAGAATGTTAGGAAGAAAGTAACATAATTTGGTATTTTCCACGCACTAATTTTTTAGAAACCCTTTGATTAAAGGGTGAAGTCATGTTAAAATGAACTCATGAAATAAGTGGAGGTTATAGCAATAGAAATGGTTAAAATATTTTGATGAGGAATGAAAGAATTGGAATTGGAGAATTAGTAATTCTTGACTTTCGGGGACAGGCATACAATCAAGGAAGGATTTTCTGGGACGTGGATCACTGAGTATGTTCAAGTACTCAAGGAAGGAACAGTGGAGAGGTAAACTATAAAATTTAAGAAAAAAATGAAGCAATACATGAAGTCTTCTTATGTGGATGAGTTGATACAGAACTGAGAGTAAAAGTGGATGAGGACATCACAGAAAAGAGGATGCTTACCTTCCATTAACAAAGAAATAAAGAAATAAAAAATATGTTTCTATCTACTTTATTTTATTTTATTTTATTTCATTTCATTTTATTTGGTGAGCTCAGGGATTAAACCCAGGGCAATCACACTGAGCTTTACTCCTAGGTTTTTAAACTATTTTTATTTTGAGAGACAGTCTCACTAAGTAGTTCCACTGGACTTGAACTTGGAATACGTCTGCCTTTGCCTCCCAGAGTTCCAGCAGTGCAAAGGAAGGTAAACATAATTAACTAGATTATAACGAGATTTAGAAGAGGGCTGGAACCTTAGAACACTTGCTGCAGAATCACCTAGAGATGAGTAAAACTTTGGACAGACTATAGAAATGGTGCAACCAAGTTTTAAAACCACAAATTACTATAAAGTTAATAAATCAACATACAATTTTCTTTATTTTGCAGGCAAACATACAGAAAGCAAATTGTTGACTTGACCAAAAGTTGACCAAAAATTGAAAGTTGACCAAATAGATATAGGCAAAGATCAGGAGAGAGATACAGTTGTGGTTGCTTTTTAATGTTTTTAATGTTTTTTTTTCTTTTTAAAAAAAAAATTGGTACACGTTTGCAGTACATAACAATTATCCTTGTGGGAGTTGGTACATGTGCATAAATATTTTAGTTCACCTTGTAGTTACCTTTTAAAATTTATTTGAAATGGTTATTCAATTCTGACACATCTATCCAATCAATACAAAAAAAAATTTAGTGTTTTGTAGCATCTGTATGGTGGAGCATGCAAGAGCAATGATCTTCAATGAAAGCCAGTAGTACATAATCAGTAGAAGATAAAAATATTTATTGACTGCTATTCTCTGTTGTGGACATTAGGCTACAACTGAGTCAGCATCTTAAGGCAAGAAGAGATTTTTGAGGGCTATAAAACTCGATTCTGTCAATTACTGTTGAGGAAACAGGCACAAAAAATTGAAAGTCTTTTCTAAAGGTAATAGGAGATAGAGCACAGTCTTTCTGGCTTCCAGTGAATACTTCGGTCACTCAACTTCTTTCAAATATTCTGATCATCACTGAAGGCATCATAGTGCACATTACACTTAAAAACAACCAGAACAATAAATTCTTTTTTTCGAGTAATAACTTGGGTAGGGCAACTCTGCTGTATTAGTGAGTTTAAAAATATACTAACAGTAGATGTATCACTTACTATCTCCAAGACAATCAAGAAAGTTTAAACGAGACTATTCTGACATGAAACAGTATCTGTTAGTATATTCCAACTCTGAAATTGTTCTTTACCTTTAAACTGAAAATACAACTAATTCAAATAATATTTTATTGCCTAGTTTCTCTAGTTTCTAAATAACTTCCTAATTATAAAGTGTATGTCATCATCTGACACTGATTTGAACTAGACATTCTGGAATTACAGCAACAGAAAATTAACAAGAAGTTATTCATGAATGAATGAATGCACATGAGATGGCAGTTTCCTTGAGGTCAAGGGCTACATTATTACCCAACACTTACAACATACAGTAAGTGCTCAAAAGCACTTACTAAATAAATTCATAAAGTGTGATAAAGGGATGCAACTGGTCTTAGTAGCAGATGTGTACAGTGTTTAAAGTAAAAGGAAACTCAAGCTTTGCTCATGTAGGTACCAAGGCCTTCAGGGACGGTCTAATCCAATAAATGTAGTTCCAGGCAAAAGGAAATTTCAATATTCATTACAGCAACAGCTTCCAAGAAGTGAATGGAAAATTGAAGGGCTGGAGAAATACAAGCTTACTCTATCATTCAGTGGCTTCACTGGGTTCTAAGGATTGAGCCCTAGCTCATGCAATGGCCTCTGCAGCAAAGATGAACTGGGAAGTAACTGAACATAGTGGGATTTGGAGTCCAAGTCAGTAGGTTCAAAATTTAATTATGTTATAAACCAGTAGTGTAGATTGAGCAATTTGCTTCACTCACTGCCATTCTATATTCACCTTCCTGCTGTAGGATGACTGTACCATATCACCACTAATCATATCACTGACAAAAACAAGGAACACTTTATATTTTGTATAAAACTCTACTGCCTTGCTATATAAACACTTGCTCCCCAGACATTTGTGTTACTGCTTTACTACCATATCCTCTGTGGAATCACTTTTACAGTTTATTTTGTGACTTCTCCTAAACATTAGAAGTTTCCCCAAATATTCTGTTCCAACCATCTTTCTCATTTTGTATACTTTTCCCTGTCACTCTCATCTATCAAGTTGTTTTAAATGTCCTATATATAACTTTAGGTTTCATCTAAACATCTCCCTCCACAAGGTCAATTTTCAGTCCCTTGAATCTGAGATATGGTCAGGAAGAAATTTATCATTTTTCTCTTTGTCCTCTTTCTGTCTCAATTTCTTTTTTTTCTCCACGTTGTCCAATGGCATCATCACGTTACTCAAACCTGGATTGGTTCTACATACTGCCATCTTGCTAATCCATATATGTTTAAGTAATGATTTCATTTTGTGTTACCAACCTGTTAAATACTTTTCAATCTCCTTTCATCTCTATTTTCATTGATATCCAGGTCGGCCTAACCTCTTCTTTTAACACTTCGTATAAAACATTAGTCTGCCATATTCTTTCACCAGTATTAGTCAGTTTTCCTGCTGCTGGACACAATACCTGACATCCACAATTTAAAGGAAGAGAGGTTTAATTGAGCTCATGGTTTTAGGGGATACAGTCCATGATTAGCTGGCTCCAGGTAGCAAAGTAGGGAAAGTGCCACAGAGGAAGGGTCCACGAACTATATATCTATACTATACAAGACTATGCCCACAGGACCCACCCAGATATGCCCAGAAGTATGCTGCCTCAAGTCCCTGATGGCACCCAAGACAATCAAGTTGACACAGTTTAACTGACACACCACTGAGATTCCACAGTGATCAAAAAGCAAGCTGAATCTCAATATATTCCTGTTTACTGTATTTTAATTTCTCCTTAGAAATTTAACTATATGTTATTGTCTTGTTGGCATATTTATTAATGATGTCTCCTCCACTACATATCAAATATGAAATACTTTTATCACTCTACCCTAGCCTACAGTCTCAATTCATAATCATTATTTGCAAAACACTTTCCATGACACAAACTTTCTGAAATCTTCAGTCTCATCTCCAGTCATCTTCTTGCTTCAGTCATACTGAATCACTTGCTACTTCTGCATGTGCTAAATTTTTCTTGTGTTTTTGTGGAGAAAGACATCTCTCACCTAATTAGTAGTAGAGTCTGACCCATCCTTTAAGACTCAAATCAAACGGTTTCTGTGGCACCCTGCCTGATCATCATGGCATCTCTGAGAAAGATGCACCACTTACTTCTTTTGTGGATCTATACCTTTTATAATGGTTGCCCAGTGTCTTTCTTCTTTTCTTTTAATTGTATCAATGTTTATGAAATTATAATTCCCTAGGTATGAGGAGCTATGTCTTATTTACGTTTCATTCCTGAACACATACTACTGTTACTGTCACTGTGCTTGACAAATGTTGAAATGATTGAAAATTGAAATAATGAGCATGTCAGAAAGTTCTAATGGATGAGAAAATGGAAATGAGTAAAAGAATTTTAAAATCAAGAATGTGCATCAACATGGCAAACTTATTCCACCTCCTGTGTCTGAGTTTTAATCTCCCAGTTCAGATTCCATTTATATACTGAAGTCTTTGGCTTTGAAATATCACCAGCAGCAAAGCCACCCTCTGGCACCACTGGATCTCACAACAGGAAATCAGGGAATCAGCTGCCTGCAGGAATCTTTATAAAAGTCAATTTTCAATTAAAACAGTAGGGAATTGCCATTTAAATAATTTTTGTTTTGCTAGAAACCTGGAACCTAGAATGAGTCAGTCTCAAAATATACCTAAATACCATCAACAATTTGAATTTAAAAGTTTCTGCCTCACCCACATAAAACTGCTTATTCTTCTAGGAGAAGTTCTTGATTTCCTTTCCAAATTATTTACCTTGCTATTTCAGAGCTTACTAAACTTTATTTTAGAAAGACTTTGGACTCTTTTCATATTTATCTGAGTACCTTCAGAACTGGATCAGTCTTTAGAGATGACTAACCCTACTCATCTCATCTTCTTCACAAATGAAGATCTGAAGGCTGGGGAATGTTAAATTCCCAAAATCAGACTCACTCCCTTTGTATCCAAGCCCTTCTCCTTCCTCCTATTCACCTTAATCATCCATTTATCTATTTGGAGTAAATATAACCACTGTAAAAGGCAATATTCTAACACTATCCATATACACTAATGTTGAAAATCTTGCACCACCAGCTATATTCTCAATATGCCACTCCTCAAGAGGCAAGTATGAACCAAAAAATCGCATCCATTACCATGTGTGTTTCTAACATGCCTCTTTGTATCACCCTCTAGTCAGTCCTCTGAAAAGAGTGACAGCTTCTGCTTCCTTCCCACTTACAAATGGAGAAATGATTCAGTAAACCTTATAACCCTTTGGTCTAGTAAGTACTTACCTTACATAAAATAATAATCATTCATTTCTAACTTCATCATTCTGGAGTCTCTTATCCTTTTCTCCCTTTTAGGTGATAATTATAGTAATGATCTCACCATCAGGTGTTTCTTGGGAATTAATGATCAACTGAGGTTAATGGTCCACAAAATAGCCACGGTCCATCAACTCCACCCAGTCTGTCATTAATCCCCAGGAAATGTCCTGCTTCTCAATTGTTATTGCTTAATTTAGACTCTCTTCATTCTCATCAAGGTTTGCAATATTGCTACATCCACCAAGAACCTTTGTGTTTTATTTTATTAGTCCATGTCCTAATGGTTCAGTAAGAGTGGTTTCCCTAACTGGTGATCAAACAAAACAAGAATGTACCTTATTAAAAGTTAGCTTAGAAGCCATTAAATGTCTCAAGATAGTTTGATATTTTTATACATTTTTACATGACTTTTAAGTCAATGAATGGGATAGGTGCCATGTCCTTAAAACTATAACCCTTTATATGCTTTCCAATTAACCTGTAGTCTTGTCCTTTCTTCACCTCACAGAATAAATCTAATCACTTTATTTATTTTTACAAGTTGCTCTTTCAGGCTCAAAGTGATTTTAAACACCAAATGGTGTCATAAGTTATCTACAACACTAAATGTTACATATTCTCTATAAGCAATTTCCAGACATTATGCAGCCCACAGTATTCCTACCTCTTTTAGTTGCTGTACCTACAATGCTACATTTCATTCAAGAACACACAAAGCTTTGCTGGCCCCATTTTGTGTTCATTTTTTTCTTCAGGTTGATAAATGAAGTTATTGTAAGGCTAAGAGAGTTGGGAACAGAAGGCATAGAGAGAGTTCTAGGAATAGCATGTCATACACCAGAGCTCTTTCAACACCAAAGTGAATTTCAAAATTACAAAAAGGTCCTTATTATTGGTTAAAAATAAATATATATACATAAAATATATATGTTGGTAAATATATAAAATGTAAATATAATCTATATATATAATCAATAATATTGCTTAATAAAGATAGGGAAAATATATATGTATTGTCATATTTTCTTGTAAGTGCAAAGAATTAGAAAAAATGGAGGTGAAGGCAGAGTATGAAACAAACGCTTCTTGTTAATTTAACAATAATTCTTCTTAATGCCAGTATAATGCAAAAATAAATATTGAGAGAATTTTTTTAAAGTGTAAGTGTCAAAGACACCCATCAGAAAGGTCAGAGATTTATTCTGCAGTCTGCAGTGACTGTATGAACTTTGACAAGTTATTTATTTTCTTTAGATCTCAGTTTTCTCATCTAGAAAGTAAGGAATTGATAGGGTTAACATCTCTGTTTCTTTTCGGTGATAATCTATCAATAAATCTATATAATAACCAACTATCATTGGTAGAATATCATCAGTTATGGCATGGATTTTTTCAAAACATTTATTTTGTTTTCTCCGAGCAGAGGCATTAACTCATATATATACTCATTTTCTAAATTTTAGAGCACATGCAATGAGGCAAACAATGTAAATGTAAAGGGAATATGATGATGTTAATTTTAAAAAATAGGTATAGAAAGCAGTATATGGTCTCTGCTTCCATGCCAAGTAGCTTACAATCTAATAATGGAAATAGAAAATATTATTCATATTGACAAATAAGAGACAGCGTGAAATGAGAGTGAAAAAAAGAGAATGTGATGGACTCGGAGCAGGAGGAAGTTAGGAAACTGAAAATGGAAGTTGAAGAGAATAGTCATATATTTAAGCTTAAAGTAGCCAGAGCCTTCAGGCTAGGAATTGTGGAGAAGGATGTGAGGTTGGAAAAGTACAGGAGGTTAGGTCAAGTTAGATATATAATTCATATAAAGTAGTTTGAGTTTTAATTGAGATGGAATAGAAGCTATTGGAGACTTTTAAGAAAGAATAACAGCTTTTGACATTGTCAAAGAAAATATAAAATTACTTTGTTGATACTATACTAAGAAAGTATTTTAGCCTTCTGAATTTTGAACACAACTTTATAAAACACAATATTAAAAAGTTAGTTCATTAGACAAATGGTTAGGATAATTGGTTGAATTATTCCCTTTATGTCAAATTTTTACAGATATCAATGGCCTTTGCACTATCAACATCTGCAGATGCAAACGAGTGGCTGAAGCAGCTCACTTGTCTGCAGGACACGTCACAGCTGTGCTGTTGTGTGCTTACTCTACAGTGTGATAGTACGCAGTAGTACGGTGTTTGTTCAGCTCCCAGGATGTCCAGAAGCAAGGGGAAAAGCAGTGGTAATATGGAGGGGACTACTAGGAAATGGAAAGCAATAACTATGGAAACCAACATGAACATAATTGAGAGACTGGACAGAGGTAAAAAACAAAATGGTAGATGGTTCTCCTTCTTATAGCATGAATCGTTAACCAATGACACAATTTTAAAGAACAAGGACAAAATCATGAAACGTGAAGTTTTTTTATGCTTTACATTGTGTATTTGTGCCAAAGATGTATAAGAACGTTCAAAGACAAGAAGAAGAACCAAAAGTCACTGCAGGCATTCATGAAGAAAAGTAAACTATGTTTGGGCAGCAAAACATTACAAACTACAGCAATAAGTGAGCTTTCTTTAGGTTTCTGGAGCTATTTCGTATGCTCCAATTTACTATGTGACATGTAATCTTCCAAGAGAATTGATAAAAGTCTCAGAATTTGGGACTTTTAAACCCAGACTGGATAACATATTAGGAAGGATTTTCAAAGAATCAGTTCTGCACTGGGAAGAATCTGAACTCGATGACATGTTTTATCCTTCTACTTTTGTACTGTTCAATAAAATTTTAAAAATGAGACAGAGAAGATTGTTCAGAATTCTTTTTATCTCTACATATTTTTTCCTCTCAACTATACTAGTACAACTAATAAAAGAGAAAATGTAACTCATATTATGCCATTGCAACTTTATATGGATAATAGGTAAAACGACATTAAGGAAGTAAGTGCAATTTCCAATCTACTGGAAGTTAAGAAGTCACCAGTTTTACTGGGACTTAAGGAAAATCATATGGCTCCTTTGCAGTTCATATGTTTCTACTGTAAAATAGTAAGACTAGGATTAGATCTGTGTATAGCATGTTTACATGTAAATCTATTTTTCATCAATATTTATGATATATCAATATACCACATTGCTAACATGAACAATAAATTCATTAATAAATATATGCATAGTGTTCAGTCAATAATCTTTCCCTAGCAAATCAAAATTGGTCTAAGCAACAGAAAAACAAAGGAAAAAATACAGCTACCATAACTGAAAAATCTAGAGAAAAGTACCAGGGACTGCTGGATCCAGAAGCTAAAATAATGCTTTCCTGAGGAAATGCTATACATGAGAGTGGAAATGGATGCAGGACTGTGCTGGGTGAGAGCAGAAGATGTAAAAGCACTCTGATAAGAGAAAAACAATAAAATCAACTGCAAATTCAAATGTAGTACTTTAATATGGACTTGGTTCAGTTTCTAGTAACAGTTGTCCACATTAAGACAGAATTTGATTTCTTTTTTGCTAAACAACCCACATGTAAACAATCCAGAGCCAGTTTAAAAACTCCTCTGTTAGCCAGGAAATTTCAAACTTCTGCTCTACCATCCTGAATCTTCCTCTTTTTCCAAAATGGGGTCCTAGCCAATATATCCATATGGCAAGTATCAAGAAAGAGGAGGGAGAAAAGGCATCAATGAGACTCAACATTCTTTGAAAGAAATTTCCTGGACTCAGCTACACTAGACTGGACTACTTATTCTCTCTGCCACAATGAACTTCAAGGCATGTTGTGGCTTGTGTTTGTTCAGGCTGCTATCTGTCACCTAAATGTTGTGACCCCTAAGAGGGAAAGCACTCATTTTGAAATAAGAAATTAAACATTTGCCAAAATGTTGACACATATAGTAAAACATAAGCTCTGTGATCAGAGTTGTCTATGTTATTACCTCCATCCAAGATTGTGAAACAGTTCCTGAAATATAGTAATTACTCAAAAAATATTTGTTAAGAGAAAAAAATCAGTGAATGCTTCATACTTCAGTCCTAAAATGTTATGGGTAATGCAGCTCACCAAAACTTTGAGATGGATTGCAACAGCATGAAAGCAGCTTCTTTATACTCTACAGATCATATGGAGAGAACATGAAATATGAAGTCTCAAAAATAGCAAAACATTGTCATGCCAGGACCACCACTTGTTAATTTTGTGACCCTCAGAATTTATCTTAACTAGCTCTTAAGATAAAAAAACCTCCGTCTAAAAATCTAAATTTGCAGGATATTTTAACTAAGTTAAAGCATGTGAAAATACAGAAGATAGTGAATGACAGATAATAAGCCCTCAGTAAGGGCTGGATCTTTTCTTTATCTGTTATTCCTATGTAAACTCTGGACAATTAGATTTCCTCCGAAAGATTCTGGGCTTCTAAAAATTTTCCTTGAATGAGGTTGATCAGTGCTCACATATAAGAACAGGTACTAGCAAGTTAAATATTACAAAATTTTAGCCCAAATTAACCTTTGGTAGACTGTATTGCATGCAAATATTTGAAATTCTCAAAAGCAATAATGAACAAAGCCTTTAAAAAGAACGTTAAATTTTGGAATACTGTTAATAATGGTCATATATTTGTCTTTAAATATATATATACAAGCATAAAATAATTTAATTTATTAATACTTATATGTTGTCATAAATCTATACTCAGAAAAATCTAATTTGAAGAAAGAACAGTGATAAAATAATGGAAAAATATTATGATATGCTTCCATAATACAATACAAAACACAAACAAAAAATGCTACCTATTTTCAAAATCATTTTTAATTGATATAACTCTAAAAAGAAAAAAAATAGACAACAGCGATAACAGACTAAAATAGATTTAACCTAGTCCACATACATTTATCTTTGAGAAATCATCTGAAGAAAGATTGTGGCTAAGATAATTACTAAAGGTTGAGTTTATTGGGAAAACTTGTTCTGAAGTAGATCAGGAATGCCTTCAAAGCAGTAGATACCCTTAAAAACATACAAACTCAGCTGCAAATCGAGTAACTGTTGACCCTACAAATTTCTTAATTTCACTCTGAAGTGAGCTAAAAAGAACTAAGAAAATGGTCAACATTATAAAAATCATAAATTGCCTTTAGGATTTATTTTTTCAATCTTTCTAAAGGTTGTATTTAATAAACTAATCTGATGCTTTCTCCAAATCAGTCATAATAAAATAGAGATTCCCAAATCCAATTTGCTATTAATTTTTCACTGAGATTTAAGCATTGTTCAATCTTAGAACTAGAGTCTTGCTATCAGCAAACGTGTTTACCCATAAGCTCAGTAAGTAGTATGAATTTTTGAAAGAAAACAGCAATGACCTGCTGCTGAGGTGTTTTTCTTTCTAAGCTACTTGTATGGACAACCTACCAAATGACATCAACCTCCGAGAATTTGCTTAGCCTGCATTTGTGAGAGTTGCTGTTTTGTCTCTTGAAAGAGAGTAGAGAGGGAGCTGTATTTGTTGAATGCTTACTGAGTGTCATCCAATATAGCATCTTATCCTAGAATAATCCCCATGAGTAGAAGTTAATATTCCCATTTTGTGTATGGGAAATTGATCCTCCAAAAGGCGATGAAAGATAATCTATCTAGGCAGGATCAGACCCTGAGTCAGGCAGGGCTCTGTCTTTTTCAGAAGGCCCCTGTTGCTTTCCAATAATGTAGCTATACGGTGCTGCTTTCCCAGTGGAGAAAGCTAAACAAAGCTGGAGAAAAGATACACTCTGTCAGGAAGAAGTGAAAGGCCTTCTTGCCAAAGACAGGCAATTATCTAGCAAATAGCCCGAAGCAGTGAGCTGTCATAGGCAAAGGAGTTATAAGAACTTTAGGGTAGCAAAGTAAACTTTCAATCCCTCAAATTCTTATCTGCCCTCTCCTGCATCCAGAACCCATCACAGATACCAAATTTAAACTTGTGATCGCAGTGATCTTCCAGGGAACAGATATTTACAACTTACGTCAAATTTTCCGCCAAAGGAATAACAAGAATTGAATTTCATTTGGGAAAGTTTCCTACCTTTCTGTAATCAGAATAGTAGTAAATACAGTAGTAACAACATCTACCATTTATTGAGAGCTTGCTAGGCAACACACTAAAGGCGTGCCACGTATTACATTAATTCATCTTTAATAAATCGTGTGCAGTAACAACTATTTCTCAATTTCACGGGTGTAGGCAATGTGGGCAAAGATGAAGAGGTTGAACACCTGAGTGGAGGTCGCTCAGCTGGCGAGCAGCAGGGTAGAGCCTGGAGGAGCCGATTCGTACGGTGCCCAAATCCATGCAGCCGGGTGCTCTGCGCTTCCATCACTGCTGAATTCCCTGCGCCGTCTGAGGGGCATTCTCGCCTCTGCCATGGACGGATTTGTTCCGGCTTCAGAGCAGGCAACGCAGAAATTATGAGCAGCAAATTTTCTCTAATTATGCCCTGAATAGTTTCTCTAATTTTTATAATTTATATGATTTTTACAAAATAAATCTTTCTACTTTCATCATCTCATTGCAATCAGTTTTTCTCTTTTTGCCACCTTCTCAAGCTCTACATAACTGAAAATGTGCTCGTAATATTACAAAAGCTCATTAAATACAAAGGGAAAATGGGGGCTCCATTCCCAGACTCTCTAAAGCAATATAATTTGAAAACAAAAGAGACTCACTTGTGAGGGAGACAAAAATCTTTTTTTTATTCACTTTCTTCATTTATCTCCTTTGGAATATTTTCTAGTGCCTTTGTTTAAAAAGTGTCTCAGTATCTCTCCTCTTTTTATTTCATTAGCAATTTCTCATTTATTTGCAGTCTTCTCTTGTTATCAGCGTTTTTTCCTATCTTACAAGCAGAGTTATGAGGTTTCTGTCCCTTCAGACTTTGTAAGATTGTAAAAATATAACTCCATGGAGACTTTTGCCTTATTCAAATTTTTACTCAGCTTGCATATCTGAAGCAAATCATTCCAGTGTTAATTGATTGGAAGTACTGGTTTACTAGTTCACAACTAGAAATAAAAGTTGATGGGTTCAACCTTGTCTCTGGGGACATACATCACCAAGTTTTTGTCAGGAATCCTATTTTTAAAGAAGACAAAAATGGAAATAACCAGGTGAATTTTGTTGGCATGTCACTTCAATGGATGGGTGTCAGAAATGTGGAATATATTTGTCTTTTTTCACAGAGTCTCTTGGACATTGTTTTTCCGGGCTGTGAATCTCTAAAGTAATGAAACAGGCTCCTTCATGTTTCACATGACACTCTGCTTCTAAATTTCAAAGTTCTTTTATCATACACTCCTCTTTCTCCATCAGTGGTACTAGCCACTGATGTGTCCCACAATATTTAAAAATCAGAATATTCTGTGGCCAGAAAACTTAGCTGACAATTTTTAAAACATAAGACTTGAAGAAAGAAAATAAAACCTCTGTTACTGACAGACTTGCTTGTTTATTCTGCCAGTCATCCTGATTACCTGAATCACAGAACGACTTCCTTGTAATTGCTGAAAATATCCTCTTTAATTTGGTTTTAAAGGGGTTTCTAAATCACTTGTATTTCCTGTTCACATCTGGAGAGTAAATACTGTATGAAAACTTAAGAATTAATTGTAAAAATAAAATAAGTAACATTGCAATGACTTGACTTCTTTGATTATTTTGTCTTCCACCCAGGGAATTAGGATCCTCACTTACATCTTAGGCACTCTTGGAAGATGAAAATCACTTAACAGGCAAAATAAAACACAGTTGCAGGTGGGAGGATTCCAGTCACATCTCTGATACAAATCAACTAGAAAATTTCAGGAAACAAGACCAAGGTATTAGCTCACTGGTCTGGAATCACTGGCCTCAGGCCCTAATAGAAACCTTCTAGAAAGTCAAACACAGACAGCAGATAGTTTCAGTAGTGGAAGATCTCAGCCTGAATGAGGACACACTTACTTCTGCACTGTCACAGATAATCTGATATGTCTGTCACTTTTTCCAGCTACAAAACCCATGGTAAAGCCTTGCTATATAGAACAGTCACGTATTTAGGATCAACAGGGGCAAGGTCATGGCCCTAAATATTCACTAATTGGTTTGCAAGTAGATGATCTGCTATATATGGCTTCAAGTACCACGACAGATGGAGAAAGCAAGTTTATCTGTTCTTTTCTCAAATGGGTACGGACTTCCATCTTTCAGAGTCTAGGAGAATAGTAAGTTTCATAATTAACAAACACTTTCTTAAGAAGAGGAGAGGAGTAGCACCTTAAAACATCTTTTACAGGGATCAGAGTTGGGGGCATTAGGGCCTTATCTTCTGTGTCACTATGTTCCCTAGTCTTCAGGGGTTTTCCCCTAGGTGTACTACATATTCCCAAACAATAAGTCAAAACCTCATGATACATAAATGAAGACTCCAGCATTTTACCAAGTTCTCTTCCCTGCTGATAACTTCTTACTCACTAAATAAACAATTAGGAAAGGAGACGAATATAGTACTCTGCACATAGAAACAGGAGCACCAAACACTTCAAAGAAATGTCCTACTTTGTAGTGCTGACTCGTCTTAAACTCACTACATAGCCCAAGCTGACCTTAAATTTGCTGCAATTCTCCTGCCTCTGGAATGTGGGGAGCACAGGGTTGCAGGCATGCACCGCCACAGCCAACTGTTTAAATATATTTTGTGTGAAGGGAAACTGTAAGGCTAGACATTCAGCTAATATAATTTTGTCCATATACCAACAGTATTTGTAATTGAATTAAGTTATTTCAAAGGTGGCCTGATAATATACTAAAACATAGTTTCTTCCTTCTTTCATTTAGAAGACTCTTAGAAAACAAATTTGCCCCCATGAGTTTGGCTTTCATATTCATGGGTGGGTGAGGGTAAGATAAGCAAGTGTACTTATCATCTCGTACTATGTACTCAGTGTGAGAGAATAAGAGCTTTATTTAAGCCACTTATCAACATTGCAAAAGTAATGTTTACAATGAAAGACAGTTGACAAAAAAAATAAAATTATAAATTAAGAAAGTCATATAATAGAAGTTCTTAGTATTTTTAAAAACTAAGATGATCATATTTTGAAATATACTGATATTCTAAAATCTTGAAAATTCTGTTTTTCCTTATTGATTCCTACTGCATATCAAAATATGTTTCCTTAAGTATCCTTTTGTTATAATTCACATTTTAGTTGTTTTTAAACAGAGGGACAAAATGTTATACATTAAATTATATTTACATAGTCCCATCTCACCTTTTTATTTTAAATGACAGTTTGGATTGAACCCAGGGCCTACACACTGGGCTACATCCTCAGCCCCCTTTTATTTTTCTTTCTTTTTTCTTCTTTTTTGGTACTGGGAATCAAACTCAGGACCTTGAACTTGCCAGGCAGGCACTTATGCCGCTGAACTATATTCCCTGCCCCATTTTTTTTTTTTTTTTTGAAACAGGGTCTTACCAAGTCTTCAAACTATCTAAGCCAAGCCTGAATTAGCTATTTTCTTGTCTCAGCCTCTCAAAGTGTGAGAAATACAGTCATGTACCTCTGTGGCTAGCTCTAGTCTTGTCTTTTTTTTTTTTTTTTTTTTTGCGGCACCGGGGATCGAACTCACAACCTCGCACCTGCCAGGGCAGGCGCTTAAGCCGCTGAGCCAAACCCCCAGCCCTGGTTTTTTGAGGCAGGGTCGCACTATGTAGCTCAGGCCGGCCTTGTGCTCGCGTTGTAGCCCAAGCCGGCCTCGAACTCACAACGCTCCGCCTACCTCAGCCTCCCGAGTGCTGGGATTAAAGGCGTGCGCCACCACGCCCGGCTAGTCTTGTCTTTTTAATGATCATGACCGAGTTTTCCCTTAATCTTCCTGAACTTGATCATAAAGTCTCTATGTCACTATTTTTCAAATGTTTTATAAAATTTAAAACTTTCTCTTAATACAAAATCTTACTATAATAACTTTTGAAAGGATACAAAACCACATCTCTACATGGCAGGCTGCTGCCACAACTCACTGAAAAGTTGCAAGTTCTCATCCTAAGGGCTAAGCTGATTCCTAGTAAAAAATGAAGTTCCCAGAAACTCTTCTGATAAATAAACATCAAGTGCAGTCTCATAGATATTTTATACTTAAATAGCCAGGAAAAGATCATACACTCTGATTAGTTCATTTAAATAACACCTATATCTATGGCCATGAAAATAAGCATTGGTTCCCTTGTATCTATAAAAGTTAAGATTAAGATAGTTGAGTGATGATTGGAAATTGTTATGTTCAATTATTCTTCTAATTTTGTTTGGTTTCCTGGGATTATCATTACGCTACAATCTCACTGAGTTAAAAATACATAAAAATTAACAGGATGCATAAGCTGAATCTCTCTAGCATGTAAGAATGGACATTTTTGTTTCATTTTGCAATTTCTTTTACATAACATTTCATTCTTGCCCTAAATTTAGCAGGAAGCCTCCTTGTTTCCTTTTATGGATAAAAGGACTTAGACTCTTTAATGTTGTTGATATTTTTAAAAACCTACTAATAGTAGTAGTAGACTAACTATTAAATTTGTGATTCTCAAAAAGATAGTGCTTTTCTGCTATGTATTGTTAAGGAATAATTTTCAAAAGAGTAAAACTGTAACTCTCAGACAAGCATAAAATGTATATTATCAATGATTTAGTGTAACTTATTATTTAATGAGGTAACAAGTAAGATAATTAAAACTGATCCAAAGATATACATATGTGAACTAATGGATTATTGAACTGCCTATGAAGCTGGTTAATATCTAACATAGCCATAAACCAAAAGTTTTGGAGTTACCTATTTCTTGAAGAAAATCTACAAATTAGTCTCTGCCAATGTATATTTAAGAATAATGCAACAAATAAAAAGTCAAGGTCCAGTTCTATTCAGAAAGAACACCTACTAGTCTCCTTTGCTTATTTCTACATTTCAGATCATTTTTCTGACAGTGCATTACGGTAGCTGTACTACAAACAGAAGAAAACTTAAAGACACATTGCTACGGATTTTCAAATAATGGGAGAATTGGTCGTGAAATGTAGAAAATTATAGTACTGCACAGAGGAAAGTTGGCCTGAAGGCATTCAAAATAGTAGCTATTAATTTTCAGTGAGAGAATCAAGAGTGTCTTGACTAAAAGAAAGAATTGCAAATAATGCTAGGCTCAGAAATAATGGTACATCCATAAACCAAAAGTTTGCCTTTATGATTCCATGTTCATTTCCTTTTTCACAGAGTTCCTGCTCTGGGCTAGGTAAATGGTGAATTCAGACTAAAAAGCAAAGTCTCACTTGCCCTTGAGGAATGGACTGTAAGGTAGGGAAGCTAGTTCTGCAATGGTAATCTGGTAATAAAGACAGGTTCCTGTGGAAGCAGTGGGGAAGAACAATTGCTTCCATTCTGGATAAGAGGTGAACAGATTAGAAAAGACTTCCTGGAGGAAGCAACCATCCCTTGTATTTGATGGAAAAATATGATAGCTACACAGGAGAAGAAAAGGGAATCCTATGATGAGCAGGTGGAGAGTTTTGAAGTACTTAGTGTTACAGGACTGGAAGTGAGAGAGACAGAGACTGGAAAATGAACTCAGGGGACACCAGGAGGAGACAAGAGAATCTGCTTTGCTGAGTAGATTCTTTCTTCTTGCAGACAAAGGAGCTGGTATAGGATTTTACCCTGGGAAATATAATGATATAACTGGATCTCTGGTGGCTGGATGAGTGAAGAATGTACTTAAAAGAAAGAGGGCCAGAAATAGAGAAACCAGTTAGGAGACTTACTGGGTATAAGAAAAGAAGATGATAATGGAGATAAGAAGAGTTTGATCCAAGGCTGTGCTAATATCTGGGGATAGACGCCATGTTCCTGGGGAAGCTTACCTAACTAGATCTCTTCCTGCTCGCTCTGTCTTCTTTGACAACAGAAAAAAACTGACTTTCTGCTTCACAGGGTGAGTTAACTGGAGAAAAGTCATGGCCAATGCCCCTGTAAACCAAAGGCAGGAGGCCAGCAGGTTTTGTTCAGATCGCTATCCACCCTCACAGCCTTTTTCGCTCCTCCTCCCTAACCTGAAGCCACATACCTTATTTCTTTAGTTCATTTTGCACTTTTCACACTCCAGGCACCATCAGTGGCTTCTGAAAGGAATTACTTGTTCCTTTTTGAGCCTTGACATTTCCTAGGAAGTGTACTTTTATTTTTTTCTCTTCCTGATTTCTTTTCCTTTTTTGCATTTCTTTCTTTCTTTCTTTATATCTTTCTTCTTTATTCTTTTTCCCTTTAAGGCACTTCCTCAACATTCGTTACTGCTGCATCTCTTTTGACATATTCTGAGTGGAGGGGCATACAGGAATGAAAATACACAGACCCGGTTGAAATACAGAAATATCTCATGGGTGCTGAGAACCTCAAAGATGCTTTTTAATTTTGTATCCTTCAAGACTTGAGACCTTTAATTAAGAAAGGATATAAACATAACAAACGTGGAAGAATTCCCTGAAGTTTAAGATAGGGACCCCAACATTATGCCAGGGATAAAAAGTGTGCCTTGAAAACTCTTGATTGACTCCACTAATGAGAGGCTGAGATTTCTTCCTCATAACCCTATGCTTGTCTCTCGATTAATTTCCTGCAGTACTTAATCTTCAGTGCATGACACTTTAACACTAAGCTTATTATTCTAAAAATAGTGTTCTGACTGTGCCATCTTAGCAGACATATATATGAAGACCTCATTTCTACATGATTTCCTTAGCTGTTTAAATGTTAATATCAGGCTTGCACAAAGCAAAATAAACAACCACACTAACAAAAGTAAGTAAATTTTCATCCAGCTCCATTTCCCAACTCCTAGATGTAAAAAGATTTTCACATATTTTCCTACTCAGAAACCTCACTGGAATTGATAGATGTTCTTTCATGAGAACAAAGAGGAGAGTCACTGTTTCCATCTGAGAGCAGCAGTGTATCTCTATCTATACAAACAGATCAAGGTAGTTCATTCCATACCACCTTGGGCTGCGCCTTTCAGTGAATTTTTATGACAACTTCTAAGATAAAAATAAATTGTGGGGGATTTTATCGAGACTGTAGGTTAAGAAATTCATTATGCCAAGGGAACAAGGCGAGAGTCAGGCATCAAGACAGAATCAGAGGGAACAGTTTAGGTTTGGTAATAAGATGAGATTTACGTTTCAATCCTTTTCTCTCTCTTGGCAGTGTTAGGTGAATGGATGCACAGGAAAGGCATTTCAGTTCGCATAAAACCTTTACTAGGAGAATGAGACATCCTAACACCTCACTGTGGTCTACTGAAAGAACAGTACTTGCTGTCATGAATGCGGTGGCCTCACTATATTGAATTTTCCTAAAATTATAATGTGATGCTTGCTATTACCACCTGCTGAAAATACTGCCCAGCTTCCTGGGCACACTGCTTCCACCCTCCCAAACAGAAGACTCGAATGGCTGGAATTCAAGATGAGCTTGGCTCCTTGCCAGTATGCCCAGGAATACACAATCAATAGGAAAAACACACCGACCTTGAATTTCTCCTTCACCACTATTCCAAAGACAGGATCTTACCTCATTCTCTGTACAAAATAATTAGATAACAAAGCTTTAAGAATCTTATGGTACCCATATACATAACTCTTGAGATAACAGTGTTGAATATATTTCTGAAGAAAAACGTCTCCTCACATATTACAGCACATCCTAAAATTTTTCTCTTCTTCAACACCATAGAGTTTAACCCCCGGGGCTCAGGTATGAAACCATTTCATAGTCACTTCACAAGTCTGGAAAAGCATAAACACAGATGAATGATATTGTGTTTTCAGTATTTTTAAAATGCTGATTCTAAATAAGGTCCAGTAAGCTATTTACACTTTCTTGCGCATTGTGCAAGGACCTTGAAATTGAAGTGCTTAATTATGTGACAGTTATTTTAAGATGGTGAGAAAATATCACACTCCTCTGACTTTATCCTCTTACCAACCATAGCAAAATAGAAGAAAAAGATGAAACATGTGTAAATTGAAAAATCTCTTGGCTGTACATTGCCTACCACAACATGTTTGCTGCTGTGTATCAGTAATGCAACAGACTCATCCGTGTCATCTCCAGATCTCTGGGTCACTCTTTATCTATTCAAATCCCTACCCCTAGTCCAGGATCCAATATTATCCCACAGGCAGTATGCAATATGTACATGCTGGCTCATTCAATGACTTGGCTTCTTGGTTTTTTATTGTCCCCATTTCTAGAGACAGTCTCTCTCCTGTGTAAAGTTGCCATATGCTTTATGATAGTACTATAGACACTGACTCCTTCTCTTCTGAAATGATAAATTTAGACATCCCACTCTCTCACCAGGACTTGGTAACTTTCCACTATTCTTACACACTACTACAAATAAGCTGTTCCACGGGAATCCTGAACCACAAGCCAATCTTCTTTCTCCACCTTTATCAATATTCTACAGGGTCCATTTTCCATTTCAGATCAGTTCACATCATCCCCAAAAAGGTGTAACCCACATCACCTACATAGACCTCCCCTGGGAAGTCACCTTCCCTTGACTCCCTGCTCCAAACACACTGAATCTCTGAATATCTCTGTCACTCCCTCTTACCTCTATTGCTTTAGACATTGTCTATCTTCCAGGAGCAAGATCTCCATTATTTTCCTGTGTAGCACATATCTGATCTCTAATACTGTAACTGTTTTTCTAGGGAAATCTTTTCTGTCTCCAAGAACAAAGTCAAGGGTCGTATTTCCACACCTCTATACTCCCTTCCCTTCCTCATCATACGTTTCTCCCCATCATATCCTATAGTTGTGTCTTTCTGTCACTACATAAACTCCATGAGATCAGGGATTACATCTGTCATATTGAAGTTTTATTTCCAGTACTGGGTATATTAACTGCCATATGTAGTTGGTGAAAAAAGATATGTTTTATATATGTATATATAACTTTTGCTCCATCTATGTCTGAAAGTGTGTAAAATAACTTACATATGTAAATATAGTTAAACTTAACTCATATATCAAGCAAATTGAGTTACTCAAAAGCAGCTGAGCTTCCTATAATTGCATTTGAGAATATTACAATTCTTAGACAACTGTTCTTGCAACTATTATCATGTAGGACTTTATGGCAGCACTTCCTATATAAGTACATAGTTTTACAAAGGATGATATTGAAAATTTCATTTTTTAAACAAAGGCATAAATACAAAGGACAAGAAGACTATTCTCTCTTCAACAGTAAAAGCATTTTGGTAAAAGTTTGGTAAGAGAGATAGATTCTAGACACTCTTGTTTTGGTATTCCAACAATAGAGAAACATTATCTTTGTGTATGGAAATAAAAATTGAGACAAATTGGCATTCTACAGTGGAAGTTTAAGACATCAATATAAAACAGAATAATTTAATACTTTAAAACAATTTTATTATATTGAAAAAGCAATACTTTTTAGCTGTTCAAATTTTGTGATATAAAATAGAGTACACACACAAAGCAACAGAAATCCTACTACTCTAGAATTCATGTTGGTACAGATATTTCCATGGAAATCCACAATACACACACCACTGGGCATGGTGGCGCACACCTTTAATTCCAGCACTTGGGAGGCTGAGGTAGGAGGAGCGTTGTGAGTTCGATGCCGGCTTGGGCTACAACATGAGCATAAGGCCAGCCTGAACTACATAGTGTGACCCTGTCTCAAGAAACTAGGGCCGGGAGTTTGGCTCAGAGACTTAAATGCCTGCCTGGCAGGCAAAAGCTGTGAGTTTAATCCCTGGTGCCAAAAAAAAAAAAAAAAAACACAATGCACACATCACACACACACATACAAACACACACCAATCAGTTATATGTAAAGTGAAATCATAGATCTTTCTCAGGTTTTGAGAATATTTATATAGCTATAAATTATAAACATAATATATTTATATAATTACCATACATTTATATAATTATATGTTTTCAATGAAGTAATATATTAACATGTACAATATTTTATACTCTGGTTTCTCCCTACTTATACACATACTATAGCCACCATCTACTTTAGGTCAGAACTTATATATCTTAAAACGTAATACACACACACACATTTTTACATTATTTCATACTTCCTTACTAGTAATTCATTATATTCTTAAAATTTTACATCATATAGTGTAGAATATTATAACCTGAAAACACTTAAATCTGTTTAGTTCAATTATTTCTTCTCTTCAGTAAAGGAGTGTGATCATTAATTGTGATATGTCAACTGGACTTGAGCAAGAACCACTCAGCAGATTAGTAAAACTCTAATCTTGTCTGTAGATGATCAACATGTAAGCTGCAAATTGAGGAGTGAAAACCCACCCAGTATGTGAGTGGTAGCGACCAATAAGCTTAGGGCATGGAAAGCACAGGAAAGGAAAGAAGGAAGTGTTCCTTTTTCTTCTTTGGAGGAGCTCTGGATTTCACCACTGTCTTTGGAGGTTATCTCCAGTTCTCTAGTTACTGCAGGCTTCCAGCACATATTCTCCACTCGTCCAGTGCTGACCCCTTAGCTGTCCAACACACATAAGACTCTGCAGTGAACTACAGGTCTTTGATCTTTGACTGGATCCTCTGGCTCTCCAGTGTACATATGGCCACTTTGCATTCTTCAACCCTTGATTCTGCATTCTGCAAGCAGTCTTTGTAAAACTATCTAGCAAATTCTTTATAAAATCATAGAAATACGGTGTTATGGTTTTAAATCTGTTCCTTTAGGAACCCTAACTGATAGAAGGAGCACCAGTGGGTCTTTGCTTATTGAACACAGAATGCTCCTGGATCAACAAAAATATTTTAACTGCAAAATAGATTCCTGAATAGCTAAGTGACTTTACCTGCTGACTAACATGCTCTAACATTTAAAATACAGAGTGTCCTCAGACTGAATGATATTGCTAATCTTAAATCATCTCTTTGGGATTACTATACAATTGTATCTGCCCAATATCGTTTTTATCTCCTATTTTATTCCTGTATCATTAAAACATTGTGGAGATTCTAGAATTACAGATTTCACTATGCACAGAAATGTTACTGGCTAATATCTATTTGTGTGCTTCAGAATGACATTTCAATAGCACAGAGTAAGCAGGCTCGGGTTTCTGAATTGTTTACCAAATTATTTCCATAAATTAAGATGCTTCCTGTTCAGTATAATTTGGGATTACATTCCATCAGGGCATTCCTGCCTGTCATAATTTTAGCAGTAGGAGAGATATGGATGTCTATCTCAATGGTAATATTAAAATAGTGAGATCTTATAATCTTACCACATAGATGTAGACAACTACAGTCTGTTGTAGCAATAGCTAATGATGATTTAATGGATACTGAAAACATTCTTTGGTTATTTAGATAATTTCATCTGTTAGATGGATTAGAGAATTTCAATATCACCATAACTATTTTTGTTTCAATTTAACCCATTCTTCATACCAAAGATTATTTTGAGTAATCCAAGCCCTTCAATTTAGGGCAATTGAAGGAAAAGGCAGTGTATATTTCTTAATGGCATAAAATAAAATGATTGGCCTGCCCATAAGAGGTGATAAAATATCTATTTTTAGGTAAAAATGATTATAATTTATATGAATTTTGAATAATTTAATTTTAGAAAATGGTTTATCAAGAAATTCATCCTTGTATTAGCTCAGATTATAACAAAATACCACAGACTGGGTAGCATAAGCAATAGAAATTTATTTCCTTACAGTTCTAGTGACAAAACTTCCAAGATCAGGATGCCAATGTAGTCAAGTTATGCTGAAGTTTCTGTCTTTGGGTTAAAATGGTCACCTACTTTTCCTATGCTTTTATGCCTACTGTTGGTGCAATCTCTTTCTCTTCTTATAAGGTTATTGACCCTATTGAATTAGGACCCCAACTTTATCACCTCATTCAATGTTAATAACTTTTTAAAAAACCTCTATCTTTAAATACAGTCATATTAATGATTAGAGCCGAAAAATATGAATTTTGGAGTGACACAATTCAGCATATAGCACTCTTCACAATAAGCTTTGAAAAGGTATAGTGGAGAAAGATTTTTATAGAGTATTTATATTTCTATTTTGTTAAGAGTATCTTGGGTAAATGCAGTTACTAATTCCCTGGATAGAAATGCTTATAACACATAAAAACTTTGGAGATTTTTTAGGGATTGACATTTTTAGCCAAATATTGGTTGAAGTGGAATAAAAATCTGAGTTTCAATAATTTTTCTTAATATCTCATCCCATCAGATACTGATATTCATTGAGCTCACAAAATGACCTATGCCTTTGTTATGTATCACTAAGCAAAACAGATATAAACCTTTGCCACAGTTGAATTGAATTTCTAGTAAAGGGCAATAAATAATCAACAAATATAAAGTGTAATTATTTTTAATTTTGGATAGTATGTTAAAAGGGGAATACTATTAAACAGATTATGGTAGTGAGATTAGAAGTGGTGGGGTATAATTCTAAAAAGAGTGGCTAAGATAAGACAAAATTTGACCTAACACTTAAGACAAGAAAGACATAAGGCTTACTCTTCTATTCCCCTGAGTCAGGGTTGACTTGAAATTCCTAGATAGATATATTATGATAAAAGTGAGAATTTGAGAGGAACTGGTAGATTTTCCTCTAGTTTTCTTAGTCCAAGCCTAGGCGCTGTGCTATGAGAAGTCCAAGCTGACTGCGGGATCCTCCCAGGTGTTCTAGTTGGCAGCTTTGGCTAAACTCTCTGCCAGCAGCTCTCAGCCCTCAATACTTTGCCATGTGAATGAGACATCTTCTGTCCAGCTCAGTTCAATTTCAGATAACTGCATGTCAATTGACATCCAATTTCAACTACGTGGAAAGCCCTAAACAAACACCTCCCAGATGATCTCTGTCAAGTCACAGAACTGTGGGAAATACTTATAAAATGTTTTAAATCACTAAGTTTGAGATCATCAACAGAAATGCCCTCAATCTGAGGCTGTTCTTGTCACTACAATGTAACTCTTACTTGGCTCTTCAAATAAATATTCAAACACATCTATTTTTGCATGGATGTACATGTGCATGTAGCAGTGTATGCATGCATGTGTGCAAGTGGGCCAGATATGAGGAGGGCACGAAATGTGGGAATTGTGTAAAGGACTGAATTTCATATGAAGTTTAAAAAGCATCATAAAAGCACATGTGTAAATGCACAGCAATGGTAATGAGAACAATGAAAACATTAACTTACTTGGAAATATTTTGTAATAAAGAGTCACTTAATTTTCTCATGATCCTGTATTTGGGACTTAAAACACCAGGAAAGTATCAACTGGCATGAGTTTATCAATGTATTTAGGTAAGGGGCAGTCAAAGTTAAATTTAGTCCACTTATAATCCTGTTCTAACTTTATATCTTCAGTGCCTAAAACCATGAGTAGCACATAATTGGTGCTCCTAAAGGTTTCATTAGTAATCATAGAGTTAAGAAAGAAGGTAACATAAAAGGCTCTTCATTTTTAAATCTCAACAAACTAACAGTAGAAATTGAGATATTCTCACAAAATCTTTTCCTTCAGATCCCAAAATACCACCCCTGTAAGAATGAGACTAAGCAATTTGTGAAAGGAATATGATGTTTTTCTAACAATGTGTTAGTAAAGATTAAAGATTAGAAAAGACAGTGATAAAATATTTGCATTTTGGCACCATAGTTCTAAGTACATATATATTCCTACTTTCCTCTACACTCATTCATGAAGTTTTCATGTGCCAAAATGATAAAACAATTTCAGAGGGTATTTTCATATTTGATTTAGCCAAATATCCCTGACAAGTACTTTGAGACTAACTTTAAGTTAAAAATTTGCAGAAACATACGCCTATTTAAAATTTCCAGAATTGGCAGCATAGAAATTATTATTATGTCACAGGTAGACAGTTTACTTACTTATTTATTTATTTATCCCTTTTTCCAAAATATATTTGAGTCAATTAATAATATCATTTCAACAAGAAAATCAAAACAAAATCAAGAAAACCAGGAGTAGTCAAATAAATAATCCATAAAATAGTGAGAAAACATTTAGCTTGAATGATCAATTTACCTTAGAGTTTCCTAACCTAACAGTCAAAAGAAGATGGTATAAAGCTCATTATCACAAAGGACTTTAAGGATATACTCAGAGTTTGTCCAATGGATTCCAAATAGCTTAGGGTTTGTTGCATAATATATGAGATTCAGTTAACATATTATGGATTTGTAAGAGTGAATGAATAGGTTCACAGCAAATGGCTCAACAAAGAAACTCTGGTTTCAGCTAGATTCACATACATGAGGAATAATATTCACACTGCAAACCCAAGTTAGCAAAACATTCAACATAGAAATTTGTGTTAGGAATGTTAATTAATCTAATGTACAGTTGCAGTGAACCTATGGCGCTCATGCCACAGTGGGCAGTTCACTATCATTGAAAGTTCTAAAAGGTTTGCCGTCACTGGTATAATAGAAGGCTCTGATCTTTATTCTGTTCATAAGAGCAAGTGTTGTTAAGAATATTGATATTCCACTGATAAAATTTGAAAATTATATATAACTGGAATATCAGCTAATATGTTTTCTAAAATAATCATAATTGACAAGAAACACAATTTTAGCAGATGAATCTAATGGGCTATTTCTGCTTATGGAGTATATCCATGACAATATAAATGTCCTCCATTCAAATGCAGAAATCAAGGGGATAATAAGGAGTATTGGGATCCACATAGAATCATCTACTACTGTGCCCAAAATAGAGTGAGCACTTGCTGGGTTTCTGGTCAACTCAGTCAACTCACACAGCCAAATGAAGCAAGAGAGAGAAGAGATGAAGGCCTTGGAAGTATAAAGGAAGAGCCTGTAAAGCAGAAGTCTAAACCTTTCATTTTGAGAAGAGAGTTCCTAAGCTCCCTGATTGAGAAGGACTGCCTAGGGAATTAGTCTCCCAGGATTCATTTCACCATGTTCAGTCATTCAGGCACTCAGAGGCTGCATCTGCCATGGTGCAAGGCAATCTTCCTGCTGTACACACCAGTTGTAGAACTTCACTGCCATACACACCAGTTGTAGAACTTCACTGCCATTGACATAATGCTGGTTTTATCAGCATGCAGACTGCGAAGGTTATATTGTCAGGGAGGCTTCTATCCAGATTCCTATAGAAGACCTGGAAGTTCAGGCAAGTAGCCCCTCAAAGAGCAGTGCATGGAAGTGTAGGAATAAAACCAAAGTGGTATCTTAGTTACTCTCTTCAATGCTGAGACACAATACCCAACACCGCAAATTAAGGGAGAAAATGTTAGTTTGGTTCTCAGTTTATAGAGGTTTCAGTCTACAGGTGACTGGCTCAAAGGGAGGGTGGCAAAGCACAGGGGCATGGCAGAGAAGAATGAGCTCTTGGTACGGTGGTCAGAAAAAAATAGAGGTCAAGGGAAGGGGAGGGAGTTAAGCTCTTCCAAGCCACACTCACAGTGACCCACCTTCTCCAAATATGTTTCACCTCCCAATATCACATTTAGCTTTGAACTCATCAGTGGGCTGATGTACTCATAAGTATCACCCTTCCATGATCACCTCTCAAAGCCACACCTATTGCATCCTCATGAAGGATAGTGATAACATGTTAGGCCAAATATTAACATGGTGTTGGAGAAAATACTTTTTCTTTAAGGAGATGTGTTTGGATGTCAAAATGATGAAAGGTCAGTGTGGTGGTTCAACTTAATCATGTCAACTCGATTGACTTGGGAGCCACCTACAGGATTTAGTAAAGCAAATTTCTGACTATGTCTGGGTAACTCATAAGTGCAAGACCAAAAATACTGTATCTGGTAGTCATCCCTTGCTCTGGGGCACTGTCTCCTTGCTCTGATTCCCAGCATCTATGAACTAAGCAGCTTTTCTCCACTACGCCCTCCTGCTATGATCCCCTGCTTTGGAGCTAGCCAGATAGGACTGAATTCTCAGAAACTGAGCCAAATAAACCTCTCCTTCTTTCAGTTGAAGGTGTTTGGTACTTGGTCCCAGCAATAGAAAAGATGATTAACACAATATATTTCCCAAGAACAAGATCACACTGGATCTTCCACACAGAGATTATGAGAAAATAAATTTTGATTTAATGTAATGTAACAGTGCCGTAGTAATGTAATATTTCATTTAAGAGACACACCATAGTGTTGATCACTACAAGAGGCAGTGGGACACAGCAATGCTAAAGGCAAAACGCCTAACATTACAGCAAATTCTGAGAAAGGAGATAAATTTATAAACAAAAAATGGAATTATTGTTGTCATTGCTGTTGTAAAGGATATGGTCAGGTTAATGGAATGGAAAAGCCTATAACTGAGAGAGGCTTTTATTAGGAGGATCAGAGAAGTCTCACTAAAGATGAAAGGATAGAAAGAGCCAGCCATGTGAAGAACTGGAAGACATAACAATATAGACAAAGGGTCAAAACCAAAGGAGCTTGGATTGTCCCAGGCACAGAGAAAAGACACAGGTCTGTCAAACAGAATGAGCAAAGCACAAAAATGCCATGAGATGCAGCCAGAGAGGCAAGCCTGAGCCAGATACTACAAGAACTCATGGGCAACGGTGAGCAGTTTTTATTTTGATTTTGTCCCAGGAGCAATGGGATGTCTCAGGAGAACAACAAACAGAGCAGTAAAATAATCAGAACGTATAATAGGAAAAGAATAACAGAAGACCAGCAGGAGAATTTGAGCCCATAAATAACTGTAAATGACTTTCTTGTCTTGACATAAAAGGAAATGAATGAACAAAGATAATAGAGTCAGTATGAACCAGAAGAGAAATATGGCAGCCATCCATGAAAATAATTGAGTTAATTCCCACCTGCTGGAATCAATACAGGTTCTGTGACATGAAGACAACAGGAAGAACCAAAGAAAACAATCAGTGATTACAGGGCACATGAAAGGTGGCAGAGGAACAGGAGATTTTGAGAGTAAAAGTGAGAAGATTTTCACCTAGCGCTATTGCTGACATATACTACAATGTGAGAAGCTTTGTTCTGAGGACAAAGTCAACTTTTACTCATTCCAAAGAAGAAAGAGCCAACATCAAACTGGGAAAACATAGTTAATTTTATGTTCAGGAGTGTCCTGGAAATTCTGGGAGCCTAGACCATGAATCAGAGTCCTAATGTCTCTTGTCCATCTAAAAAAGATAAATAAATCAATGATGGTGCTATATATTAGACAAAGTTGATTATAAGAGGTGGCAGTGTGCATTTAGAACTTTTTTGTCCATTCTGCAATGAGTCTTAACCTCCAATGTGATAGTATTTCTAGATGAGACCTTTGGCAGTAATTAAGCTTAGATGAGTTCATGAGAATAGAGCCCTCATGTTGGGTTTAGTGCTCTTCTTAAATGATACACCATAGAGCTTGCTCTTTCCTCTGTGCTCATGCAAAGACAGGTCATTTGAGCACACAGTGAATAGACAGCCATCTACAATTGAAGAAGAAAGCCTCACCAGAAACTAAGCATGCTGGTGCCCTGATCCTGAACTTCTAGCCTCTGGAACTATGAGAAAATGCATTTTTATTGTTTTAGCTACAGACTGCAGTATTTTTGTTATGGCAGTCCAAACAGAATATATGTTCTAGAATAAGAGTTGCAATGCATTCAAACTTGTCTTTTGGACAAGCACAAAAATAGGGTGCTCTGTCAGACTCAGCTTGTAGTACAAATCTCCAAAACATAAAACAATCTAATAATCAGTTAATTCTACTAATTTTTAGAATATTAGCTACCCCTCCTTGGGGAAGGATCATATTTGGTCACCTTTTTTGATGTGATATTTGTGACTTGCTGGAAAGTGAAATATGAATGATATGAATAAAAAGTCACTTGTCACTTTTAGACAGTAGTTTTAAGATTATGAGTGTGTGTCTTTAATCTCTGCCACATAACCAGTAAAGCGTTCTTCAGTGCAGCTAACCTGTATCGGACATACAATGTGATCAAAAAATAAATTCTTTGCTTATGTAAGTCACAGAGGTTTGGGATTATTTGTTACTATAACAAGTAAGAATATTCTGGTTTATACATGACTCATCTAGAGAATAAATCTGAAAAGAAAGAATGATACTCTGACAAAAGGAATCATTACTTTTCATGGGGTCATTCTTCGGGCTTGATTTCTTTGTGTGGTTGATGGATAATCCTAACTCACTTTGGAAGCAGAATGGGATTTTGAAGCATATTTTTCTTTTACCAGAGCACTCATTATTGATGTTGGTTCCAGTGCTGGTAGAAGTCCAGAACTTCTCTAAATAAATATTTCTGTTTCCTTCCCAGGGTAATCTTGCCAAGCAAGGAAAAAAAATGAACCCTACAGTATATAGAGCAATGGAAGTTGAACTGTATAGAATTTAGAGCAATAGAAGTATGACTTAAAATATGAAAAATCTTAAATGGGGACAGTTAGAAGTAAAGAGTCACAGGATTCACACAACTATAACCTCAAGGAATATTAAGATATAACTCTTAAATTTCCAGTAAGAACACAGGATGATAAGTGATCCAAAAATACTTTCTATTTGTGTGACTCTCTCAAGAGTTATGCAAATGAGTATAATTCTTTTATAATTCCAGTTGATCTTGCAGTTAGCCAAAGAGTCAGTTTGATTGACCTGAATCTTTCCAGGAGGTGATAATGTTAGCATATCAGTGAGTCAGAAGAAGTAAGATAGGTAAGAAACTGCAAAATGCAAAATCCTACCCTGATAGTCTAGTGAAATTTTATGTATCAGTTATCCAGTAGCAAGGTAAAGGGACAAATCATGTTGCCAGTATTGCTTGTTACGTTTGCTCTATTTGCACATCAGCCTGTTGCAAGGGGTGGGGGCGGGTGCTGAGGGTATTAATCTAAAGATCTGGAGGATTACCTCACTCATGTGAGAGTGACAAAGATCTGAGCATTCCATGCCTCACTTTAAAATGTACCAGTATATTCACCCAGCAACATCTCTGCTACATATGGTAAACTAGCAGATGAGGCAATGACTCTTCTCTTGAGTTTACATCAGCCTTGAATTATCTGTCTGTGCACTGTAACACCTTGCCAGAAGTTCTCAGAAGAGGACCCATTTCATATATCTTGTGGTCATCTAGATTTTTTTTTTGTTTGTTTGTTACAGGGGATTGAACCCGTGACCTCGTGCTTGCCAGGCAGGCACTTGTGCTGCTGCACTAAACCTCTGGCCATCATCTAGATTCTTGTAGAAGGTATCTCCTGGCCATTTTAAATTATCTGACAGCAAAAAATCCCAGAGAATCAAAGTTCCAAAAATGATATCTAATGTCCCACCTAGAAAGCAGATAGACTCCTAACCTGAGACTGGGCTTTAGCTATGCAGCAAAATAGAAACACTTTCTTGCTAGATGTGATTGAGGAAACCAGAAAAGCAGCATCACAAAGCAAATTCAAAATAAATAATAAGACAGACCAGAATCCCCCAAGACCCAGCACAGCCCGCCCAGTGAGCTGACGCACACAAGCCTTTGGAGTGTGGAACAATCAGCGAGACCAGCAACATGGAAGCGTCTGAAGCAGCAGCTAGGATCAAGCAGTGGGCTCGGGAGAACTCCACCAACAGAAGACCAGCCCCAGCCCCCACATATAGAGGCCGAGATCAGCTCAATACCCAGCACCTTTCTGAGATCTAACATGGACACTATCACAGAACTGCAAACACCAGAGGTATTTTACTACTTTTATTTTCCTATGTCTGTCTGTTCAGCTACCCTTTTCCTGTCTGGTTGAATGTCATCTTGTTTGGTTTTGTATTTTGTGATTATTTTGGCTTTAGGTTTTTATTTTTCTTCTCTCTTTCTCTGGTCTCTCTCTTTTTTTTTTTTCTTTTTTTCTTCTTTTCTTTTTCATTCTCCTTCTTCTTCCTTTTTCTCACTGTTTAGGTTTCTTACCTTTCTTTTTCATTTTTTTCTATTGATTCTTTTTCTCTCTTTCCTGAACTACTTCTTGAATTTAAACTTTCAAGTGAGTAAACATTGCCTCTTCCCTTTCTGATCACTCCTTTGCATTTTATTTCATTTTTTTTCTCCTGTGTCCTTCAGTTTCCCAAAACTCAGGTGATCATCCTTTGATCTCCAGCCTTGACTCTACTATGTCTGATCTCATTCCTCACTTTGTCCTGTCCCCTACTCCTTTTAACACCCCCACCACCTCTCCACAGAAGAGTAAAATCACTCCACTAAGGGGAAATTCACTGCATACAAGTACATGGTATATGTTTGATTTTGTTATACAACTTTAGAGTTTGTTCCTGTAGTCAGAGGTAGCAGGTTAATGGTTACTGTAGTTTGTCAGTAGTTAAACTGCACTTGAAACTGGTTATTACTAACTACATTATCCAGGATGTCATGCATGTTATAATCAGCTTTTCTCCCTTGTATAATAACATTGTGATTGTATGGGGTCATAATCATGACCATAGTCTAGTACCAAAGGAATAGGTGCTGAACCAAAAAATAACTTTGCTTCCTTTACAAATTGGGAAAGTAGGTCCTTGGAATACTTATAAAGAACCACCTACATCCAGAGGATATCCATGAAGAACAGACATCTCCTAGGGAAGCTTCAACACTAGTGACAGACCAATTTATCATAAGAAACTTGCAAGCATCAACATAGAAAACAAAATAAAATAAAATGAAAAAGAGAAAAGAGAAAATGGAAAGATGAGGAAGCAAAATGCAACTCCAGATCTCCAGCCCTCACAGGACAAGCCTAGGACTCAATGAGATAGATGAAAATGGAAGTTAAACACTAGAACTTTCTGAAGTTATAGCAACAGAAATGAAAACACAGGTGGAAAAAGCTATGAAGGAAATAATCTGTCAGGACAAAAAATATGATGTTTAAAACCAAAGATATTAGAAAACACACATAAAAGAATAGATGAGCTTAGAAAATGATGGAGACAAAAAACGCCCAACATAGGAAAGAAATGAAACCCACAAAAAAGATCAAAACAGAAATCCAAGAGACTGAAAGTATATGCAGCAGAATCAATGGAGAGGATAGAATTTCAGATCTTGAAGACAGAAATGCAGCCAGTGAACATGAAAAGAAAGATATCTTAAATATAGCAAGAGTCCATGAAAAATCAAACCAACAGCTACACGATGAAGCAAAGAAGAATAACATAAGCTTGATCAGGGTCAATGAGAAAGCTGGAGATGGCACAAGTGCCATAAAAAACTCTTCACAGAAATAATTGCAGAAAACTTCCCAAGCATGGATAAAGAATTTCAGACAAATAAATGAAGTGCATAAAACTCCAAACAGCCATAACCAAAATAAAGCAACTCCAGGACATATAATAATCATTTTCACAAATTGAGCACACAAATGAATTATTAAAACCTATAAAAAAAGAAACAGATCACCTATAAAGGAAAGCCATCAGAATCACAGCAGACTTCTCAATGCAAACCCTCAAGTCAAGAAGAGCTTGGAGTGAAGTATTTCCCTAAAAGAAAACAACTTCCAACCAAATTGATGTACACTGCAAAACTATCTTTCAAAATTAATAAAGAAATAAGATACTTCCATGACAAAGAACAGCTGAAGAAGTTCATAACCACCAAACCATCGCTACAAAGAGAACTGAAAGATATTCTAGACAGAGACAAAAATGACCATTAATCCAAGAACAACAACAGAAAGGAACCACCAGGTAGGACAAGCAATTAAATAGAGTGGGGAAAAATAAGGAATGAACAGCAGGAAAATATAACAAAGATAAGTCAATAAATATCAGTTACAACCGTCATGTAAATGGCCTCAATTCACCAATCAAAAGAAGCAGACTGGCAGAATGGATCAAGAAACAAAATCCAATGATACAGTGTATTTACAGAGAAAAAAATTCATAGATCAAGAGTCAAAGGATGGAAAACAGTCTTCTATGCAACAGGAACCCAGAAAAAAATCAGGGGTATATATTTTATTTGCAGGCAATGTGAACTTCAAACCAAGAATGATCAAAAGAGATAAACAAGGCCACTACATACTTGTTAGGAGAAAACTTTAAGAGAAAGGAATAACAACCATAAATATATATGCACCAATTATGGGTACACTCAACTATATAAGACAATTATTAATAGACATGAAAAATCAAATAAACAATAACACAATTGTAATTGGGGACTTCAATGCCCCATTGTCACAGATAGAACAACTGGATAAAAAAATCAGCAAAGAAATATTAGAACTGAGCCAAATCCGTCAACAAATGGACTTAGTAAATGTGCACAGTGTTCCAACCAACATCATCGCAATACACATTCTTCTTAGGTGTACATGGGATATGCTCTAAAATAGACCATATACTAGCCCACAGACGATATTTAAGTAAATGCAAAAGAAATGAAATTATTCCATGCATATTATCTGACCATAGTGCAATGAAATTGGAAATCAATGGCAAAAGAAACTGCAAAAGTTCCATAAACACATGGAAATTAAATAACAGCCTCCTAAACAAACAATGGGTCACAGATCAAAGTAAGGCAGAAATTAAACAATATGAGCAATTAAATAAATGCAGATACAACACACTGAAAATCGAATTGCATGGAAAATACTTCGAAGAATCAACAACTAGGATCTCATCTTACTAAAAAGCTTTTGCACCTTAAAAGAAGTCACCAACAGAGTGAAAAGACAACCTACAGAGTGGGAAAAATTTTAGCAAAGGACTTATATCTAGAACATATAAAGAACTGAAAAAACATCAGATCCAATCCAAAAATGGACATCTGAAATGAATACACACTTCTCAGGTGAAGAAATACAAATAGCAAGTAAATATATGAAAAAAATGTTCAACATCATTGGTCATTCAAGAGATGCAAATTAAAACAACACTGAAATTCCATTTCACCCCAGAAAGAATTTTTACCATAAGAAATCAACAAATAACAAATGTTGGAGAGATTGTGAGGAAAAAAGAACACTTCTCCACTGTTGGTGGGAGTGTAGACTGGTGCAACCACTGTGGAAATCAGTGTGGAGATTCCTCAAAGATCCAGGATTAGCGGTCCCATTTGACCCAGCTATTCTCCTTCTGGATATTTTCCCAGAATTAAAAACATCATACCACAGCAATATATGTGCATCCATGTCTATAGCAGCACAATTTGTAGTAACTAAACGTTGGACACAACCTGAATGCCTATCAACTGAGGAATGGATAAAAAAGATGCTGTATTTTTGTAGAATATAGTACTACTGATCTATAAAGAAGGATAAATTTGAGACGTTTATATGTAAATGGCTGCAACTAGAGACCATACTCATAAGTGAAATAAATCAGACTTGCATGTGTAAACATCATATTGTCTCCCTAGTATAAGAAACTGAAAGAGTGAATAAGATCCAAAATGTGTAATAGATATTGTGAAATGGGAAGAAACTGCTCAAAAGGAAACAGAAATTGGGATGGGGAAAAGGAGAAAAGAAGGAAAGAGGAAGGAAAACAATGTGTATATATACAAGGTAGTTAAGATAGTTGCACTATTAATTTCTATTAGTTCACTGAAAAGAAAGATTTCAGTCTGTATTGTTTGATCAGTTTTTCATGCCTGTATCTTGTAATATGATCCATACTTTGAGGATAACAGCACACAATGTGTTAATCACTATTACTCTCCTACTCTTGTTTTGAAATTTTGTATTATTGTTTTTATTGTTTTTCTCTTTAAAATAAAAAAGAAAATAATCTTAACTTCATAATTTTTTATCTGCTAGGTGAAAATA
>RJWM01019182.1:0-39569 GCA_004363535.1 Dasyprocta punctata | reverse complement strand
GCCCTGGTGGTGACTGTGACTTTGCCTGGCTTTGCTTTGGAGAAGTTGCTTGGCCTAATGGAACTGCAAATTAAAAACAAAAATTGACCTTGGGCCTGTAAGGTGATTTTACATTGATTTGATACTTTGGGCCAAACCCTCTTACATCTTGGCCTGCCTGTTTCCAACTTACACAATCAGGCACATTTCTGAGTCCTGGGGGTTGGCCAGAGCAATAGCGGTGGGGAAAAAAAAATGAAGCAAACTATGGGGTTTATGCTGAGTCTCTCAATCCATGTGCCAGAGTTCTTGAGCAACTGTTAGAGCCAAGGAGTCTTGGGGCTTGGAATTTCCCTGGAGGTTCTCACAGGGCCTCTCCTAGGAGGTCTGCTTCCTCCAGCATTGGATTGGGGAGGAGCCAGAGGCTCCTGATAAATGGGGAAAGAGTCTTGGAGATGGCTGTGTTGGTGCTGGGGTGGGGGACCTCAGGCCCTGCCTTGTCGGGATTGGGCCTTGAGAAGAAACACTGTGACTTAAAAAGTCTACTAGGAGGAGTATTTTGATGAAACCACTCTCTAGACATGATAGAACTTTCTCTAGAGGACCTGGGGTCCTCACAGGGTGAAAGTCTGCTCATGTAGGGTGTGATTTGCAATTCCGCTTCCCAGCTGCCTTGGGGGCTCTGGTGATTCTTTCCAGGGAGAGCCAGGATCTAGGTTGCCAGTAGCAGAGAAGCCCCAAGGGTTAGGAGGGGCTGACCACAGGTCCTCTTTAGGCCTCAATGTGGTCTGGCTGAAAGTCACCTCATAGACATCTGCAGGCCCCACTACCTGGAACCATCAGGGCCTGGTCAGAGAAAGAAGATTGTGGAACTCACTGTGGTATGAATGGAAATGCTTGCACTAGAGGCACTAGTGCAATGCTAGTGAATCCTGATATTAATGCTAGTTAACACTAACATTAATGGTAGTGTGCACTAATGCTGTGGTAGCATCCTGCTACAGTGTGGATGTGGTTTGTCCCCCACAAAGACTCGTGTTGAGATTTAGCTCCTCCATGCAGCACCATCAGGAGGTGAGGCCTTTGGGAGATGATTGCGACATGGTGGCACTGTCATCATATCATGAGTGGGTTACTGTCTTTCTTGAGAGACCGAGTTAAATCTCACAGGATTGGATGAGCTACAGTTGGACTGGATTGTGTTAAACCAAGCATGCTCCTAGAATTTCAGTTTCTTCTACATGCAGTGCTCACTGCTCCTGCCATGCAGTGTCACCCGCCATGTTATGACTGCACAATCCTCCCAAGATGCAGCTGCCTGGTCGTGAACAGGGTTTCTGACTTCTTGTTGAGAGGGTCCGTTTCCATGATACCATAGCCGGACTGCAACACGGCGGCCTCGGACACTAACTCTGGTCCCACCTGCCCCTGCGTGCAAGGTCATGCCTTCCTGCCGTGCTAGACTTACTTGCAGCCCCCAGACCTGCTGCGGCAGTCAGCAGTCTGACCCACCGCAGTCCACATCCAGGCTCCCATAGCCGTCCTGTGCTTGAGCTTGTGCAGAGAGAGGGACAGGTCACCTGGAGGGGGTGAGTGGGAGGCGGGAGGCATCGAGGAGAAAACTAAGAGAACTATGATACTTCTGCAAGAGCTGCTGGGTCAACAGTGGGCAGGTGGAGTGGGGCTGTGTGGTACCCAGGGGTTTCCAATGAAGATCACACTTGGCTTTGGGAGCCCTCGTACTGGGGTTGTTTAAGGCTCTGACTAAGCCACTGGGCACTGAGGTTGAATGGGAATGCCTAGAGTGGCCCTCAGAGTTCCGGAGCAGCTCCCTGAGCTGTGTGAGTCTATCCTGACGATCGTTTTGGCTGTGGGGTAGGAAAATGAAGAAGGTGAAGAATTGGGGAGTTGGGAACTCCAAGTTCTGGGCTCTCCCTGTGACCTTGGGAGAGATGCTTTTTCCTGCGAGTCTGTTTCTTCATCTGGAAATAAAAAGAAATTCTGCAGTGTTCCTCTGAGGAGTATTTTGAAGAATAGATTTTCCAAGTACAAAGCATCAAATACACAGAAAGAGAACCAGCCCCTCAGAAAATGGGCAGCTCTACTGTTTTCAAATTCAGTTTTTTCCATCTAGGGGCATTTTCCTAAAGAGAGGCCAGGTTGGTCCCAATGGACTCAATACAGTATTTATCCGCTCCTGAAAAACAGGAATCAAAATTCCTTATTTATTTATCTGAGTTTCATCTGAGACATTTCAGCCCATTATCCTCTAGCTGGACCACTGAGCTTACAATCCGAAATGAGAACCAGCTGACTAAATAAACAGTTGCATGTGGAAAAGAAGCAGGAAACAGAGTTCCAAAACTAATAATATTAACGAACTTCCAAGGGACATACAATCCATAATTATGACAATTTGGAAAAAAAAAACATAAAAGCTTGGAATTTGAAATATGACTCTGAGAACAGACTTATTTTTTTTTCCCTCAGAATCTTCCACCCTTTTTTCTGGCCCCTTTTCCCTTTCTAACAGCCACATTTATTCAAATTCTTTTGGTAAACGTCTGTAGTCTGCAGATTTAAATCCTGAGATTCGATATGTCTTGCTTAAATGCCCAGAGTGGCCAGCCAGGCAACAGGGCCTTATTAAGACTGTCAGGAAGTCATGTGAGCGGACAAGGATTCTGGATAATCCAACAGGAGAGACGGGCTTGCCTCCCAGGGACCAGGCCTGGCAAGGGTGACCTTGGGATCAGATTCAGTGACACAGAACTATACACAGATCCCACTAGATGAGCCCAAGCCAAGATTCAGCAGGTCACTAATGCTTTGGGGGTGGGGTTGGCTCTCCGGGTCCATTCTGTAAGAGATGCGTCCACTCTGATCCCTGAGGCATCCCACTTCCAAAGTAGCCCAGGCAATCAGACATGTGTGTGGCACTCACCAGCATTTGCCAGTCTATCATGTCATTCTCCACTCTCTCTCTCTCTCTGCAGTGTGCCTGTGATAGGAAAGTCTAGTTGGCCCATGGAGGTCCTGGTCTCTTTGACTCCTTGATCCCGAGACCATGGTGGACTGTTGGGAAGCAGATCCTTAGCCAAGGGTGACGCCGCTCAGACCCTGTGTCATTAATTCTGGCAGGGGAGATATGCCCCTGAGTGCCATAGCACTTCCTGGCCAAGGTGGTTAAGTATCCAAGATGTCTTCCCTCCCTTTCTTCCCCACTTTGTATCGCTAAGGGAAAGGGGCCTCGATCCCAGAGACACTGGTGGAGGAGGCACACAGGAGAACTGCCTGACCCACGATGCATAATTCGAATTTGCACGTGCAGGAAATAAACATCTGGGTTGTGTTACAACAGTCAGATGCTCGAGCAGCTCTTCCTAAGCAGTGTGTCTCACCACAGTGGGATTTCCTGCACTCCTACGTTTTTCTGAGCGGAGAGCACCCTTCTGCCCACGTGCCTGGTGGCTGCCTGTGCGTCGCTGAGTGGATCTCTCCACTCTCCCAAACGCAGTCTCCTCTTGAGAGGAGGCAGGAGAGTGTGGGTGGAGTTAAAAGCATGCTCTCTGAGTCAGACTGTCCAAGTTCAAATCCCAGCTCTGCTATTTACTAACATGTGAGGCACAAAGCAAATGGTTTAATTTCCCTGAGCTTTACTGTAACTGAGGGAGATCATCATGCAGCGTTGTTAGGAGGTGTAAATAGAACACTCTGGGCAAAGGACCGGGTACAGGGGTGCTGTGGAGAATGTCAGTGTCATTATCTCTCTCACTGGTAGGGCCTGTGCAGACTCACCATGCTGAGTCAGCACTGGCGTCACTCTTTGCCTTTCTTCTCTTCCTTGTGTAACTCACAAAGGCTTTCTTTTTTTGATTGGTATTTCTTCTACCCCTGCTCCATGAATGCCATCTTCTATTCTTTACCTGCACTGCCACAGCAAATTTAGAAATTTACAAGCATTTCTCAGAAAGAGAGTGTGGGTGGACCCGAAGGTATACTGGTTGAACATCTGTCTGCTTAGGAAGATACTCAGTCCTGCTCAGGAGTGGCCGTCCCAGCATGGAAGCGCTGCCCTCCCTGCCTCCCGCAAGGCTCTGTGTCACCAGCCAGCCTTTGGGAGCTTTGGGGTTGCAGAAAGCCAAGAGGGTAGGAGGATGAGAAGCAGCAGGCTAACAGGGAGAAGGCTTTCCCAGGGAGTTTAGAAGGAAGGAAGCCACAACAGTCGTGGCATAGGAGGAAGCGAAGGAAGCCAGGAGGACTGTGAGCTGCAGGACCCAGCCAGCGATATGCCGCTGGCCACCTGTGTCTGCAGGTGCCCTGATCAAATCATACAGAAAGTATGCAAGGAAAAAATCACATCCGTCCTGAAACAACATGTATAGACTTTTGGTCTCCTCATTATTCCCTAAACAATGCAGTATAATGCCTATGGACACAATATACATTGTGTTCACTCTTACAAGTAAACCAGAGATGATGTAAAGTATAAGGGGGATGCGCTCAGGCTCTGTGCAAATATGTCATTTTGTACGAGGGCCTTGAACATTTTTCAGATTCTGGTATCCAATTCCCAATGGATACTGAGGCACAGCTGTGTCTCCTTTTTGCTGGTGAAAATGTTCAAATAAAGGACTTAAGTTATTTTGAATTGCTTTTCCGCGGGTGGACTTTTATGTACCATGGTTGTACTGTGAGACGGGACTGTGTAGGCCACAGCTTCAGCAAGTTCATAATAAACTTCTGCATACATAAATATTCATCTCAGAATCACATTCAAAACTTGTTTTTAAAAATACAACGAACACTTGCAGCGTTTGTCCAGTTCAAGGATGGAATAGAGGAACCACAAGGGCCATCGGTTTGGAAGAGCAGGGGAAAGGCCAGCACACCCCAAAGTGACAGATGCCCTGCTCTCTACTCTTAGCTCTGCTGGACACCACACAGGTGGAGACGAGTGCAGTCAGCGTGACAGATGTCCCTGGGCCCACAGAACCTGAGCTGTCCACTTCCTAGCTTGATAAATAAACCAGCGCTGTCATCTGAACTTCTCAGCTATGGGTGTCAAACTGTAGCTGCTGCTCCCATTTCAGGTTCTGATCAGAGTTCAGATCAGTTCTCAGCCTACACATTTTGAGGCCCTGACTGAGCCTTTCTTAGCGATATGTTTGCAAGTGGCTCCTCTGTGACAGTTCCTCCTCTGCCGCAGCCATTCTCATGAGATTGGGCAGAATCTCTCATTTTAGAAAGGAGGAGACTTGAATTTCTTCTCTAAAACGGGGGAGATTGTAGATTGCTCTCCTCGAACTCACACTTCGCTAATGGAGATGGTTAGTGAGAGAGGCTGAACCTGGCTGATTGGACAGAGGGGTTAGCCATTCCCTGGGCATTAAGAGTGAAGGAACAAGATGCTCACTGTGACCCCCTGAGTGCTGAAACTTTAGAGCTTGGGAAAGTGAGCTCCCTTCCTCTATCTGGGAAGAGGACATCAGTTGTCCATCCAGATACAGGAGTCAGGGGACAGCCTGCTTTGTTGGCTGCACCATGACCTGTGTGTGGCTTCCTGGAGAGTATTGAGATGATGACGTTACTCAGCAATCCTTAGCATGTGAGCTCCAGGGTAACCAGCATTTCACAGAGGAGATTCAGTTTTTGTCTTCTATTAAAATACAAATACCTCTGAGTAAAAGGCATTATCGTGAGAGAGTGGAGAACTGGACTCCAGTACTGGAACCAGACTCTGGTCCCACCTCTGCTGCTGGCTCCTGAGAGACCATGGATAGCAGATCCTCAGCCTGTGGCTCTCAGGACAGCACTTCTGGGGGCCTCCAAATGCTGCCAGGACTCTAAGGGAAACAGAAGGAATGAACAACCCCTCCAATTTGTGGTATTTTTCCAGAGAGCAGTTTGGGGCAACGGGACATGGAGTGGAACTGGGAGATAGAGGATTTGATGGGGAGCTTTGAGTTTGGATCAGTGGTGCCCAACACCAAAAAATCAGTGTTCACAGTTTGGAAGATACCAACACTGCCTCTTTGGACAATGACTTTATGGACGCTCTTGAGAGGGAAGCCCTGCTCAAACAATCCAAAGTTTTGTCTCTTGAAAGGAAGCTGGAGAGGCAATTATGGCGTCACTCTTCTCTCTGGTATGGGGCTAAGGGATAAGCTAACTAAAAAGGAGAGACAACCAGTGCATACTTGATAATTCCATACCAGAGATACTGCTTGCCAATTTTCTTCAATAAAAGATGAAATGGTTTCACTTTTTGTTTGACTTCTGAGGGCCTACCACTGTTTGAGTTACCCCTTTTTCAGGTGGTGGAGGAATCTTTCTAGTTTGCAAGTGAGGGAGCTGAACTGTGCAGGAGAACTTTGTTGCAGTCAAAGTTATGCTTTACACTGGTGGACAGTGTGTGTTGGCTTTGGGATTAACTTAGGGATTGAGAGACCTGGACAATCACTGTGTTTTCTGGCTGTCCAGTAATTTTGTAACTCACTGTTGTTTTACTTGGGAAACTTCCATCTTCATGGGCCCTATTTTCACCAACAAGAACCCAGAACATTCAGTTGGCAAACTCCTTTGACATTAAGCACAGGTATAATAGCTGGGTTCTCCAATCAAGTTATTTGTGCAAGTCTTTGACTTGGAAATGAGATCCTGAAGGAACTCACTTTGCAGGGAAAATAATGAGCAGAGGTTTCTTTGGGAAGAAATGTGACCAAAGAAACATTCACAGAGTAACCGTGCTGGTAGCTTTTTCCTTGGTGGGGGAGACACAGAGGAGCAGCTTCATCAACAGGGCAGTTCTGTAGCACAGATTGCAATGTTGTTCTATGAAATTAATTCTCCTAGATCCCACTAATTCTGCAAACTAGCCAATTTCCCTTTAATAAACTGCTTTCCACTTGATTACTAGAGCCAACCACTAAGGTTTATCGGTAATAGCTGGTTGCTGAAACTTCTGCATCCTCAACTATAAGCCACAGTGACAGTGTGAATCCTAAGAATGCTGTCCACAGCAGCAGCAGAAGTCTCTGTCAGACCTTTGGGAGTTTTCCTTCTCAAACCTCATCTCTGCACAAATTTCTTTCCTACACATTAAGTCCAGGCCTCCCATATTTTCCTCTCGAGTTTGTCCTCTTTTGTTGCCAAGCTAACAGCCACTTTTGGGAAATGGATAAGTGAAGAGTTGCTCTGTAAGCCCATGTAGCCACCTGAGTCACCCCCACTCTGATTTCAAAAAACCAGACTTCCTTGAGAAAAAGCACAGGTCCTCCATTCTGGTGGTTGGGGCCAAATACTCCCCAACAATGACTGCCCCATGAAAGCTACTTTGGAAGTTTTCACTTTGGTTTAAATAGCTGGCCATACTTCAACCCACAGAACTTTGGGATCTTTTTGGTTAGATAATTCAACACTACCTCAAGACAGAATCTGAAGAAATGTTTAGGTAGGTAATTTATAGTATGTAAAGTCTACAACAACAAGTATTATGGTTTAGATCTAAAATATTCCACCAAAAGTCTTACGTGTTCAGAGGTGGAGCTTTTGGAAAGTGACTGGATCATGGAGCTCTAACTTCATCAATGGATTAATCCACTGATATCATAATTCATTTGCATCATTGAAAGGTGATGGAAATATAGGAAGTGGGGCCTAATGAAGAGAATGGGTCATGGGAACATAACCTTGAGGAATATATCTTCTCCCTGGCCCCTTCCTCTTGTTTTATTTTTTGTTTTTGTTTTTGGTTTTGGTTTTGGTTTTTTTCCTCTTGCTCTGTTCCTGATTCCTGACTGCCATGAGGTGATCCGTTTTCCTCCACCACAACTTTCCAACATGATGGTCTCATCGCAAATCTTAAAGCAAGAGAGTCAGCTGATCATGGACTGCAACCTCTGAAACCATTAGCCAAAATAAACCTTTTCTCTATTAAGCTATTTCTGGTAGGTATTTTATCACAGGCATGCAAAAGTGACTAAAGCAACAGGGATGTGTTCACTGTCTGAAACCATTCCTGGCACATAGAACGTAGTCAATAAATATTTGTTGAATAAATTATGAATAAATGCATGGATTTATTTCAACTGAAGATTTTTTCTTGATAATGGACTAAAACATACTGTGATAAGAATGAACAATATGGACCCCTCATCACCACCCCTGACTACGAGAAGAGCGGTTAACGTGGTTAACGTCCAGTCCCGCACCCACCCACACCTTCCCGCGGCCAGCCTGCAGCATGGAGGCCCCTGGGACCTTCTGCACTTCACAGCAGGCCATGCTGGAGAAGCAGCTGGGAAAGGTCTTAGTATGTTGCCCACGCTGATTTCACACCTGCTATGCAGCTGAGGTTGATCTCAAAATTGCCATCATCTTGCCTCAATGTCCTGAGGGCTGGGATTACAGCCAGGACATTGGTGGCCACAGGGACCCGAGCCAAGTTCCCCTCCTCATCAAACTGTACAACTGGGCTGCACTGGAAGTGATCTTTCTGAAGGCAGCCACGGTGAAGTCAGACATCTACAGCTTTTCCACGATCATACAAGAGATTTTAACAGAATAAAAAGAAAGAAGAAGGAGAAGAAGAAGAACCACAACAACAGCAACAACAACAAAAGTTTCAAAACACACCAACCAGTGAGCAACAATGGTACATACATTGTGCCTTGTCATCACCAAATGACTTCTCATTTGTGATTGGCTTTCCAGAAAGTTTTACTTCAGAAAGAAATTAATACGTAGCTGGAGATTTAGCTCAGCAGCACAGTTCCTGCCTGGCAAGTGTGAGGTCATGAGTTCGATTCCCGGTAGCAAAAAACAAACCAAAACAGAACCAAAAAACAGCTAATACATAAAGGGGTTGAGTAACTTGACTATGGCTACACAACTGCATCTGATTTCTCACAGTTGCTCCTTCATGCTTACAGATGATCTACCCTGAAATGACTTTAGATGACTCATTTATTAAAGAAGCCATCTTAAATATAAATAAATAAAAATAAATAAAGAAGCCATCCTCCTGGGAAATTATTTAGAAGCTGATGTCAGGCTTCCAAAACCTTACTATGATGTTGTTAAGTCAGGTATCCACGTCCAGCAGAATGACAGAACTATGAATCTTCAAGATATCCAGTATATTCTGAAGAATGACTTAACACTGGAGCACAGAGAACCCAGCCAGTGGAGAGCCCCAGGGTGCAGAGATGTGAACCCTAACCTGATGTCACTGACTTCAGAACATACAAAGGCCAGTGCAGACTTGGAAATCAAAGAACTAAAGGAATCAGGATCTTGCTTTGTGGTTCAGGCTGGCCTTGAGCTCACTGGTCTTGAACTCACAAAGATCTTCTTGCCTCAGCCTCCGAAGTGCTGGGATTACAGGCGGGCACCACCATGACCAGCTCAGTCATCTACTTTAAACTGTACATGTAATTTATGCTGGGAAGATAGAGGATACTTTAGGGAAAAATCAAGATCCTTAAAATTACTAAGCTAAACTTTCTTGGGTTTTGTAAATACCTAGATTGGATGCAGGGCTAAGTAGTAACAAATTTATTTATAGTGTGAAAAAAAAAAAGAATGAACAATACGGTTTTAGAAATTTGGTGTGTCTTAAGAATTTTATCCAAAAATATATATTTCTACCCATCTATTCCAGAAGCTAATGGCTATGGAAGGAAAGACCCAGTGTAAGATCTTAGTGCAGAAGAGTGGATTACTGTGGTACCTTGGTTCAAAAACTTAATACTTTCCATGATTCTGGTCACACAGTTTGTCCTGGCTTGGTTGTGACTAGCATTGTGAAATGAATTCTGTGACCAGGAAGGAAGAATTAAGAATTCTTGGTATAACACACTAAAATTTCTTGAAACTTGAAACAGTTTGATTCTAGGAAGCATCACAGTTATTTGCAAAGCATCTTCTCTTATAAAATAAATTCAGAGGCAACTATGTAAATTATTAACCTCTTTACTTCTAAACTTACTTGAACATGGTCTTTAATGCTTACAAAACTTAAACACAAGTCTCCTGATGAGGTCAGGGTGCGGTTTGGGAGTTAGTGGCTTTCTTGCATTTGACTTTCAAGAGTTAGCATAGAGTTTCATGTCAAACACATTTTTAGTCTTTCTCTAATGCCATCACCTTGTTTATCCTTCAAGTACTTTGAAGAATGTAAGTGATAAAATAGTTTCCATTTGACAGATGAAGAAAGTGAGATGTAGAAAGTTTAAGTTACTCGCTAGTGAATAGTAGTGCCAAGATTCCACTCGGGCAAGCTGCCAGGAGAGGCTGTGGCCCTAACCCTGGGTGCTCTGCAGCCATGGACCAGAGGGGTTCTTGGGCACCCGCGTTGTCCATGTGTGAGAGAAAGGGCGCTGAGATGATCATCAACCTCAGATATTCAGGCCCCTCTCTAATTCTCATAGCACCCGCTAGAGACCCAAATGGGAGGTACTTATGTAGCCCAGGGGACAGTCACTGTCTCTAGAGTATTACTCTTTAGTCCTTTACTCTGGCATGCCCCTTTCATGCAAATGCAACTTTTAAAAACCAAGCCTTTCTACAGAATTCTCTGTGCATTCATTCAACAGACTGTGAAGACCCAATGTACTATCCTATCAGTTAAGTCAAATGTCCTGTGTTTTCTTAAGTAGCTCCAATCACATTGGATCCATTTTTGGAATTACTTTGTTGGAAAAGTTGCTCTGAATTGGCAGCTGACCTCAGTGGGAAGATTTTGATAGCAGCATTATCTGTTTTAATTTGTCATCAGGAAAAACTTCGCTATGGTCACTCCAGTCATTTCAGAGTTATCTTCATTTGCTTAAGAAAGATCGTCTAAAGAGTTTAAACATTGGCAGGAAGTGGAATGGTACCAGGTGAGGGGAACAGGTGGATTTCTCCCTCCATTTTCCAATTCCTTTACTCGTTATCCATCAAAGCAATAATAGAATTTATAAATTGCCTTAAAGATAATGAACAGCCTCTCAAACACAGAGTTATTTGATAAGAAACTGTGAATGAACCATTTTTTAGAGATTTCAGACACAGTAACACATTTATGGAAAACTGTTCTGTCATTGTTCTGGGCTCAAGTATAAACTGGAAGTTGTCAAGATTGAGTCAGCTGACAGAGTCTGCTATCTGTCAGTCTTTTATCTTTACTTCCGTCTTTTTTCACAACAATTCACTTCATGGACAGTTCCTTTCTTAGACCAACAGGCTGAGCACATCCCCAGAAGCAAAACCAGTGTAGGCCTGAGCTGGTTTGACACTGAAGCTGCTGGCCTGGTCCCCTTGTGCTTTACACTGCTAAGCAAGGTCAAACCTGAACACACAGACCTGAGGTGATAGCCAGCACTAGGAGGTAAAGAAAAACAAAACAAAACAAAACAAAACAAACAAAACAAAACCATTTCCACTTCTTTGCCAGAACAGGAAGTCATCCCCAAATAGAGGAAGTTCCACAGAAAGGCCAGGAAAAGGCCCCCCAGCACAGCTGAGCCCGTTTCCTAGGGAGTGGAGGCCTCCTCTCTCACACTCAGGACTGCTCAGCTTGTTTAATGCTCAGCAGTGGAAGCCAGCGGCCCTCTCAGAGGGAGGGGGCTTCCTCCCTGCTCTGGGCTCCCTTAGCAAACCAGACCTTCACAACAACCCTGCCACTTTCGCCATGTCCACCACTTAGCGTTTCTCCTGCAGTTGGAAAAGAGCAGTGAGAACTGGACAAGGCCTCTCATTCACATGATCCCCTTACTTTATTTTTTTGTCCGCTTTTTTGAAATCTGGGACAGGTTCCAGCTCATCCTTACACGGGTGGGGCCTGTGGTTTGTTTTCAGTTTGACTTATCCCAGTACCTAACCCAATATGGAGCTCAGCTACGAATTTTATAAACACTTTTTGACGCTAACAATATGTGTCTTGCAATCAGACATCTGGACATAATGTTAAACAAACATTACCCACCACAAAAACCAGTTGGGTCTGTTTGCAGTTACTTTAGTCCTAAATAGTTTCTGCCTGAATAGTTCCTTTTTCAAAGGCTCCTGCTCAAGACCTGTGAGAAGTAGCGTTTGACCCTATCAGACTGGTGTTCAGTGAGTCAAATGGATCCTGATCCATTTGCTATGTTTCTCAGTCACATTTTGGAGCTCTATGGTCCAGCCCCTCCCTTGTGCCAAACTTGCGATTGTTTCTACTGCATACTTTTCTTTGGACTAGGCTTCCAACAAAAACAATGCAGGCTAAATATATAATCCTCTTCATTTTCCTAGAGACCCAGGAGGCATTTGGGAGTGGGCTTTCAGAATTCCATCCCTATGGGAACTTACTTCCCATGTGCTCTTAGAAAAGTTTTTCCATCTAACTCTATTCTCCATTCAAGATGCAAATGTTATAGTGGTCAATTCGCCAGAATTCCATAATCAAAGTGTCTACTGTTCTATTTTTTTTTTTTTCTTTTGGTCTTTTTGAGACAGGGTCTCGCCATGCAGTTCAGGCTGGCCTTGAGCTCACTTTGTAGCCCAAGCTGGTCTCGAACTTGCAACAATCCTCTTGCCTCAGCCTTCCTAGTGCTGGGATTATAGGCATGCACCACCACACCTGGCCATATCTACTGTTCTTATATTACCTATATTCCTATCATTGTCAATAAAAACAATAAATAGCTAGTGTTTATTGATCATTTGGTATATGTATCAGGAATCATTAAGCCTTTTACATGTAAGACCTCATTTTCTTTCTCAAAATGACTTTGTAAAGTAGGTATTACGGTTATTTCATTTTAAAGGTAAGGGAGGGGCTGAGGATATAGCTCAGTGGTACAAGCACCTGCCTGGCAAGTGTGAGGTCCTGAGTTCAATTCCTGGTACCAAAAAACAAATTAAAGGTAAGGGAACAGGAACTATAGGTAGACTAGCTCAGTTGAAGGCATACAGTTTATAACTGACAGAGCCACCACTAACGCAGTCTATCAGACCCCAAATCCATGCTCTTAACCACAACCCTAAACTGCCTGTCATGTGCAGGTTGATGACAGAGAAAAGAAATCCATGTTTTAGAACACAAGCTATTTACATGACACGTTAGAATGAAGTGTATGGTTCTCATTCTCCCCGAGATCTCTCTTTGTAGTGCTCTTCCCATCATGCCCAGGGTGCTGGTGAGCATAGTACTCCCTCCCTGAAGAAGGTGACAGAGGAAAGGATTGGTTCAGAAGTGCAGAGAGAAGAGAGGGAAGGATGTGGAGGGTGGAGCCAGTTGCTTGGGGAAATACAAAGGGAGACTGTTCTCCGAACTGCATCAAAAGGGTTTAATACTCTGCAGAAATGGACTGCCTACTAAGGGGTCATCTTGAAAAGAGGCTGTTTATGCTTCCAGGAGGACCAAGCTGCTGATCATGAGTTCTGTCACATCCAGCCACCGCCCTAACCGGGTGGAAAGAGCAGAGGTGCCCTGTGGACCTTGCAGAGGAGATGATCAGTTCAATGCTGCTCTAGGATTTGCATTCTCAAAGAGATGATGCTTTTGAAGGGTTGTTTCCATCATTAATCATACAGCAGAGACTCGTGGAAACCTCCTCCACACAGCGACCACACAGCAGGAAACATCTGAGCTTACAACCAGCAAGGTTAAGAGCAGATCGCGCCTGCTGTAGCCAGGTCTCGTCTTGCTGAGACTTCTTTCCCTCTGTATCCTATTCAGGAGGAATGTTTTAGTGGCTTATAAGTTTTATATAAATAATTTAAACTAGGTTAGCCTTGTCAGAAATAAACATTTGTAGCTTGTGATATAATATAGCCTTGGGAGGTAGGAATGTTTGGGTTTCTTACTGGTTTGTAAACTTTGGTGATGCATAAGTCTACATTCCAAGGGTCATGTTCTGTATCTCTTGGCATAAATTGAAAACATGTTACTGTGAGTTTTTCCCCTTTAGTGAAATAGCTACCTGGACATAGGGGCAAGTGGGCACTGCCAGTACGGCCAAAGACAGCTGCAGGTTGTAAAGCCATGAATCTGGGTTAATGTTTGCTATGTTTTTATCTTCCTTGATAGGTGCATGGAATTTGACTAATGATTGTGTTTCCCTGAAAAGTTAATCAATGTCTAGACAGCCAGCCACAGACCACCAGGAAGATACAGTGAAGTTGAACTTAAAGCACTTATACCCAAGGGCAAGGCAACAAGAAAGTTGCAGTGGGATGTGAACAGGACCAGAAGAACACTGGGGCCTCGTGGTTGGTTGGCTGTTGAACACCTAGAAAAGCTCTAGAGTCCAACCATGAGGGACCTACCATTAAGGTACCAAGCAACCTGGCCTGCCTAGCAAGCACACAGCCCTACTTACTTCAGGGCCCTTTATCACCTTGAACAGGGGCCTGTGCCCACCTCATCAGGGATTTCATCCTGCAGTTGTCAACCAGAAGGAGCATCTTCATTCCTGCAAACATATATGCATATACCCTGTCCAAGACCTTGAAGATACTGGGGCAGACAAGACCCCAGCCCCCAAGCTGGTAGTACTGGTTGAGAGAAGGGAGACATAAAAGCAATTCCAGTCTAGGTTGCTACACGTTAGCATATAGGGTCTGACCAGGAGGCCCTGAACATAATCTTGGGGAGCAGGGAAGTCCCATAGAGGACAAAAGTTAAACTGGAGCAGATGCTAATGGGAGAGAGAGGGGAGTTTGCCAGCTTGGTGGATGGGGTAGTGGGATAATGGCCCTCAGAAACGTTCACATCCTCATCACCTGGCCCTGTGAATGTCCCTTTATGTGGCAATGGGGCTTTGGGATGGGATTGAATGAAGAATCTTGAGTTGAAAGGTTATCCAGGATTATTCCTCTGGCCCTAAATCTCATCACCAGTGTCCTTACAAGGGAGACAGAGGGAGATTTGCCTAAGGCAGAAGGGAAGACACTGTGGCCTCTGAGGCCAAGAGATGTGAAATGAGGGACTAAGGAGGAGTGGCCACACCTCAAAGCTGTCAAAGGCAAGGTGACCACTGGCCTCCTCACGGTCGCCATAAGAAACCAGCCCAGTGGACACCTTGACTTTCCAGACATGTGGCCTCCAGAATGCTGATGGAATAAATTTGCTTTGTTTGACACCATGAAATCTGTAGAAAATTGTTACAGCAACAATAGGAAGGTAATACAGTGAGGCTGGGTCTGGGGAAGGAGTGGCCAAGGAGGAGGGAACTGCATGAGCAAAGGATCTTGGCCAGCAGCCTTGGGGCCTGGGAGTGGGAAGAGAGAGGCGCGAGGGGATGATTTAGGCTGAAGAGGTACAGATGGTCAAAATCCTGACCCAATGGGTTTCAAATTGGGATTTCTTCTGAGGCCTCTAATTGGCCTTGAAAGCATCTTGGGACACATGGAAGGGTGATTGAGGAAGGTCCCCAGGCTAGCACTGTGGGCTGCTCATTGAGGAAGGAGGAAGTGGCATTAACTCTGGAGCCAGGGAGGCTGCAGGTGTGTGTGGGGGGGAAGCTTAGCCAACCCTCAGCCCTGGGTCTGGGTCTGCAGTCCTCTGGCGCCTGCTGTGTTTTCATACTACTTCATCAACACTGGGCACTCCTGATTTGCCCAGGAACATCGAGGGTTGTCCTTTATGGTATTTGCCTACACGTAACAGTGTTAGGTTTGAATTTTTGAGATATAAGAGTAGGTGGTGCAAGTGGTTTTTCTCAAGTATATCTTGTATAACCATAAAGAGGAACTTAACTAATTTATTCATGAGAACAGCTGGGCTTGGGCCTGGTGGCTAGCGCCTGGTTGTAGGAAGTGGGTTTCTATGTTCTTAGTGGTTGCAGTCAGACATGAATCTACTGCTGCTCATGCTGCCAGGGCTCTGGACCCTTTCTTTAGGGGCCAAGGGCTGAGCCTCTGCCCAGGGTTTCTTAGATTCTGCTAGATGCCGGTGGATGAAAAGACATCACACCTGAATGCCTGCAGGGGCCAGTCAGAACAATAGACAGCACTGCCTGAAATACTTGAATTTGAATGTTTCCCAGGTGACCAAAAAATTGGTGAATGTTTAAATTTAAAATTGTATTACAGTAAAAGACATTGCCATTACCCACCTTCCCCTCTACTCAAAATTACTTTGAACACTTTGTCCTATTGTTCCTGGCAATGTCTCTTTTACTGTACTAAGTTCTTCTGTTCATTTAAACATTCACCACAGTTTTTTATCAACCCTTTTAAAAAATACACTGGAGGATTCCATTCAGCCTTCAAGCCAGATTTGAAATCCTGGTTACACTGTATCTTTTCCGAAATCATCCTTCTTGCCCAGTCTCATCAAGAAGTAGGGATTTTTCAAAGAGAAAGCCGATACTGTGACTATGGACTCTTGCAGGCTGATCATGGTCAGGAGACAGCTGCAGAAAGAGAAGGTGTGTAGGGCCGAAGTTAGCATTCTCCTGGCCCGAAGGCTGGGAAATCCAACAACCCCAACTCTCACCCTGCCACCTCCAGTTCTACTGGCCAAGGTTTAGGCAATGTTTAAAAGACATATTTAATAATAAACTAAACCACTTAGCAAAAGTCAGTATGAAGTCCAGGTCAAGGTACAGGGACAAGGAGAAAAGCATTTGAGAAAATGGGCTTTTTCTCAGAGGCAATGATAATGTCAACTTTCAAATATAGCAACTCAAAGACAAGGACAGCATCTGAGGAGGATGTTGTTATTTAACAAGATGTCTGGGGACCTCTGAACCCAGTGGGTGGAACTCATGACAAACTTTTAGGCACTGAAAGGGTAAGGGTAACAGGTGGTCAAGGAAAGAGATCACAACAGAATAAATTAGCAAAGAACAAGAGTCCAAGGAAACCACAATTTCTGACTTCTATTTATAGTGTTGGCATCTTCTGTCTGGCACAAAGCCAGCAGATAAATTAAAAGTAACTAGAAAAACATCAGTTAACTCCAAAAAAGGCAGTGGGGAGGGACAGAGGGAGAAGGCTCCATTGGACCATCTAAAAACAGTAAGTAAACACATCAATAATTACTTTAAATGTGGGCTGGGCATGGTGGCTCATACCTACAATCCCAGCACTTGGGAAGCTGAGGCAGGAGGATTGCCATGAGTTTTAGGCCAGCCTAGGCTACATAGTGAGTTCCCCAGGCCAACCTGGATTACATAGTAGAATCATATGTCAAAAAAAAATTAAATGCAAACAGACTAAAACATTCTATTTAACAAGTCAAGAGTTGTAAGTGTGGGGAAAGAAAGCAAATCTCATTTTTTAACCCTGTTTACAAGCAGACTGTAAAGTCAGAGGTGGGTTGTAAGTAAAAGAGTAGAAAAAGATATATCTCAAGTCATTTGATAGAGGAGAGACTATTTCTTACGAAATAGAGGAAGAGAGAATAGTTCCAAACTCATTATCATAGCCTTGATATGAAAACCAAAGGTGGCTATTACAATGAAAGCAAATTACTCCCCAGTATTCTTCATGAACAAGGATGCAAAATGCTTAACTAAATAGTAACAAGTTATGTCCCAAAAGTGTAAAGACAACTCCATTACACACAAGAAGAAGATATAAACACATCACAGAAGAGTTATACTACTGGTCAATTAGCATATGAAAAAGCAACCAACATCATTAATCATCAGAAATATAAATTAAAACTGCAGTGAGCTGCTACTATATATCCCTTGGAACAACTAAAATTAAGAAAACTGAAAATAAATGCAGCAAGGATGTCAAACAACCATAACTCATACATTTCTAGTAAGAGTATAATGTAGTCTAACCACTTTGAAAACAAAGATCTGACAGTTTTCATACAAATAGCTATGCCTATACTGCTAACTCGGCTATTGTGCTCCTAAGTATTTATCTAGGAGAGATGAAAACATAGCAGCAAAATCTGGAATGAGAATATTTATAGCACCTTTGTTTATAATAGCTAAAAACAAGGACTAGTCCGAATGTTCAGCAACAAAAGAATGGGTGAACAAATCATGGTCTACTCATACAAATGGAATAAAACCATCAAGAAAAAGGAATTAACTACCAATACATACAACCAAAAGAATAAATCTTTAAAGTACCATGTTAACTGTCCTTTCTCATAGAACAGGGAAAACTAGTCTAAAATGAAAAAAAAAAAATCACTGAGGTGGAAAGATTTCAAGTTCAAGTCCAGGCTGGGCAGCTTAGAAATTTACGGAGATCTAAAAAAAAAAAAAAAGAAAAAAAAATCAGAAAAGAAGAGCAGATGTTCTGAGACTAGGGCAGAGATTGACTAGCCAGGGTTACTAAGGTCAAGGGCATATTCTGCATGTTGTTGAGGGTCTGGATTATTTAGATATACGCATTTGTCAAAATAGGTTAAGCAGTGCACGTATGAGTTGTGAATATTGGTTTTTGTGCTTTTGGCATTTTTTTAAAGAACTGTCCACAAATACTGAACTTCAATTAATGATAGTCAGGCTTCAATTAATGATATTTGCAGGTGAAGGATAAAATGTTCACAGGGAAGATCTATGATTTACTTAAGAATGCATCAGAAAATAAGATGGAAAGATGTTTGGACAGATACGAGATGGGACAAAGACAGCAAAATGTTAACAAATGTAGAATCTCGGGAGGGAGCACATGAATGATTGCTGTACAGTTCTTTGAATTTTTATGTATGTTTGAAATTTGTCATAGTGAAATGTTGGGAAAAGAGTAGAGAATATGATTAGTTTGAAAGAAAAGTGAAAAGGGGGTCTGAGGATTCCCTTTAGACCACCAGAGAAATACTGTGGGGGAAATTGAAGTGTATTAGAGTGTCCAGGCCACAGGGAACATTCTGGTGGATCATGAAAAGAAATCAATGCACGTTCTAGCAACTCACCTCTTGGAAGTCCTGATTCAGTATTTCTGGGATAAACCTGGGGAAGAATTTTCTAAAGCTCACTCTGTGATCCTTGGTGACCATCCATACTGGAAACCATTGGTCTTACAGGAAGTAGTTGTTTTTATATCCGAGGAGTACTGTGAAGGATACTGTGTACCAGCAAAAGTAATTAATATTTTCACTTTTGGCAATCTCTCTTTACCAATTTGACCTTAAACTTTGAGCTCCTTGTTATTCCAGGTGTACTAATGTCTGCTTGTCAAAGCTGAATCCTCTTTATTTATTTGCTCCAAGGAGTGAGGGAGATGCTACTCTCAGTTAATAACAAATAGGACTTCTGGGAAACGCTGAAGAGATAGTATGCTGGACCTTGAGGGTACCTTAGTAGGGCATTCGAGCTGTTTTTACTGTCTTCACATCACGTCAAGCTAACTCCCATCTCTGCAGAGTTTTCCTGGCCTGGTCACCTCCCCAACTCAAGTGCCAAATCTGTCCCTAATCTGCCACACTCTTCAAGACTTGCCCTCTTTTCATTAAGACTTCCTGAACTCCCATGGTACTGCCTTGGTAGCCTGTATAAATGCAGTTCTGTGAAGTTCCGAAAGAAAGAAAGAAAGAAAGAAAGAAAGAAAGAAAGAAAGAAAGAAAGAAAGAAAGAGAAAGAAAGAGTTGCTTTTTCACATATATACTTCCTGTCCCGATACAAAAGGTAGATGGTTAGCCGGAAGTGGAGGCACATGCCTTTAATCCCAGCACTCGGGAGGCTGAGGCAGGAGGATCCTTGTGAGTTACAGACCAGTCTGGGCTACAAAGTGAGTTCAAGACCAACCTGAACTGCATAGTGAGACACTGTCTCAGAAAATAGGGCCAGGGATTTAGCTCAGAGGCCTAAGTAGCTGCCTGGCAGGCGCAAGATTGTGAGTTTGATCCCTGGTACACACACAAAAAAAAAGGTAGATGGTTAAATGAAAATCTGCCATTTGTTTTGGCTGTCTTGCCTCAGAATCCTTTCCTACATCTGAGGAATACCCCCCGTCTTATTTATGGGTGTCTGCCTCTACCACAAAACAGAAACTTCTAGGTACCCTGTTTTTCTAGCCTCTTTTGCAGCTAAGAAGTAGGGATGTGGCCCAGGACTTCTGCCCCAATTTAGAGTCTTGAAGCTGATGATGCAAAGAAACATGGACTGTGGAGAAGCTTTCAAGCTTCAGTGGCAGCCAGGACAGAGACTTGGGCCATGGTATAAGGTGTCCAGGGCCAGGAGTACGGATGGTGCGAGCCTTGGAATCCTGATCCAGCTGTGATGACCATGGTGTCCTCATCAGCCTGGCCTGGTGGAGTTACCGGTGGTACTTCCTGCCCTCCAGCTAGCCATGATTTCTGCTGTTTCCTGAGCCTGCTCCCTTGGGTTCCCCGCTATAGTTGTAGTAAATTTCATTTCTTCTCAAATCATCCAGAGTTTGTTTCTGTTGCTTGCAACTAAGTACTCTAAGATAAGTAGATTTCTACTCCACAAGTATTTAAGAGACTGAAAAATTGGAGATCTAGGATTCAAAGTAAGACCCAGGATCTGTCCCTTCAGGAATTGTCCTACCCATTTAGGAAGGTGTGCTTGGTTTTTAAATCCTTTGTGTTGCTCTGCTTCCAGAGAGCTTGTCTTAGTTCTCCATCCCAACTGTAAACCCTGGCAGCCCTGGGCTTTTTTAAATATACATTGCTTGTACCCTGCAGAGCACCTAGCTTGTAGTTCATGCTTTGTAAATACTTTTTGGTTGATTAAGACACATAAAAGTGATCTGCTTCTCACAAGCATCAACAATCCTCGAAAGCCAATAATTCTCCCTCATTCCCAGGTGTGTTACACGCATTTTCCAGTGTCCATCCCGGTGTCCATCCCTTGTCAATTGTCGTCATTGACTGATTTCTAATTGGATTTTGATTCAAGAGAAAGTTGTGTCCAGGGGATTTAATTTTTTTCCTCTCTACCGACCCTTTAGCTGAGAGAGCTCTAACCCCAGCTGAACCTTTAGGAAACCAAGAATCCAAGAGTTCTGAGAAACAAGGTCAGTGGTTCCTAGGACGTCTCCGGTTGGGCACACCTCTCGCCTGGAGGAAAGGCAAGAGGCCAACCTAGTTCTGGCCCCTCGTTGCCAAACTGGAAGCAGGGAGGCCCCTGGGGGCCTGAGCTGGTCAGGAGTTGCACAGGGCCCTGCCAAGCTGGCCTCCAAGGAACAGCCAGTCGTGGTGTTTGTTGATTAAGACATTACTGTGACCTCTGATATGAGACAGCTTCTCTCCGTGACACTTAGGAAGGGCAGGGCCCCTGGGGAACTCACCAGCACCCTGGGAACACCAAGGACCACAGCATGACCCCTTATCCCAAGAACAAAATCCCAAACTGCACACAGTTTCTGCCTGGCCAAGGCCCTCAAGGTGGATTCCATTTGCTTACAAACAGCAGCTCTTTCCTAGCACCTGACTGTACCCAGCCCGACTTCCCCAAATCCGGGGTGTCTGGACCCAGCAGAGGTCCTGCGAGCTGTGAAAACTTTCCACTGCCTTGGAAACCGCCTGAGGGGCTGGGCGTTGGCTAAAGCTTCTTCCTTCTCCTTTTGCAGATGTGGCCTTGCTCTGTGACCTCACCCCTCTGTCAGAAATAGATTATGTACTGAGAATCGGGGGTGGCTCCAAGGGGGGGAAAAAAAAAGACCCAAAACCAAAAAACAATAACAAAAAAAAAAACAACTCTGGCCTCAGGGGTACTACTTCAGTTCAACAGATGTTTGGTGAGTGCCCACTAAGCAGAATGGTGTAGGACAATTGCTAGGGGTGAATCTTGGCCTGGACCAACAGGTCTCTGCTCTGAAGCCAGGAATCCTCAGGATCCTGAGAGTTTGCTGTAAGACCCTCAGCGGGGAAAAGCCACAGGGCCAGACTGCTGGCCCCAGTGGAACCATTGAGACAATGTAGGACAAGAATGCAGCTCCCTAGGCTCTGTCTTCAGGGCTTCTGGGTTAGATTTGTGGGAGACAGGAATCTGCATTTGAACCAGCAACACTGGTGGTTCTGATGTGGATGGTGGAGAGACTGTCACCTCTAAAGGCATCTAGTGTACAAGTTTCACTCAAATATCCCAAGGCCACATCATACCTATAAAGCAAAGGAAGTGTTGGAGATTTTTTTGGCCACAGTCAGGAAAGTGGATTTACCTGGTGTTTCTATGCTCCATGTCATGGGTGTGCCCCCCATCCCTCTGCAGCCAAAGCTTCTGTTAACTAATCAGGAGGGGCAGTTTGTTTCCCTGCATGGTAAGTCATGTAGTCAGAGGCCATTCCCTTCAAATCCTAGTAGTTTTGTTACAGGCAACTGAGTTAGACAGAAATATTATAGGCAGTCAGACAGGGCTAGGCCCTCAAGAAAACCGGCACAGAGAACCAGAGGTCTTGGTGACCTTGGAAGAGACACACACCTCTTGCTGCAGGCCAGATATCAAGACAAAAGGCAAAACAAATACACCCATATGCTAAGGATTGATATTCTAAATAGTTCTATATCACCCTGAGGAAGTCAGGAGTCAGCATCCCACCCTTTTACAGGAAGGGTCATTATCGTTAAGCATCCCTTGCTTACTACATGACTCGCTTCCCCATTTGTCCTTGATTTAATCAATTTTACCTGAGCAATTAATCTTATTGGTTGACCACGGTTATGTCCCACCTTATGCCCCTCTGCCTTGTGAGTTCCCAGTTTTCCCCATCATGGTTTTACTCTACAAAAGTCCCTAAATATGACAGAATCTTTGGCAACCCACTCAGGCCCCCTTCTGTCCCTCAGACAGAAGCTTCCTTTCTCTCAATAAATATCTTCTGCTCTTACCCTCCGTTGTTCCTAAAATTCATTCTTCGATTTTAGAGAACACAAATTCGCTCCGGATGTATTGTAGGTTGGGAGTTTCATTCCCCCATATCTTTTGGAGGTCTGGGATCATTTTTCCTGTATCAGTTTTATGCTGCAGAAAAACGAGTTTTTGTCCACCAATCTGAGATTGGTAATTATAACCCCAACCCAACCGTCCTAAACCAGGAAGAACCATCAGGTGCTGTTGTGTCTCAGCTGCGAGAAGTGTTCGGGGCCTTGGTAGCCATGAGGGTCCAGTGTGGGGGAAGAGGTAACAGGAGGAGATTCTCACAAGGAATCTGGAGCAGGGGTCCAGGCAGGGAATCTTCAAGGTGGAGAGTGCTGAACCTAGAAATGGAAGACTTACTAAAGCCACACACTGAGTGTCAGCAAAATCCTAAGCCCCAGGCAAGGGAAGAATGGGTATTAGCAAAAGCAGAGGTCAGGCAGTGGGTTACCTGCAGAAGACAGGCCCCAGCCTAGAGAGATGCAGTGTGGGATGGAGAGCTAGGAAGAATTCGAAGAGGACTCTTGGGTGAGGCAGAGATGCTTACAATCTGGTTTTTCAGTGGGCAGCATCAGACTAGGGGTATAGTCCCATTGGAAGACCAAGATTCTGTTGCTGTGGGCATAACTCGGCTCAGTGTGAGAGGCTGGGCAGAGTGGGCAGAGGTCCAGGTCCCAGCTGCTGGGCCTGGTTTCAGGGTCAAAGTGAACTCCCAGTAGGGAAAACCAAAGCTGAAGTTCATTTCCCAGAGGATGAAGACAGAGAGACTGCAGGCTGGTGGCTCACAGGCGCTACAGCAGCAAATGGCTCTAGAGCCTAAAACAAGGAAGTGAGGGCTAGCTGTGAAACCAAGCAGGACAGACAACGGTGAGGTACCTGAAGATTCTAGTGCTGACCAAAACACTAGGTTGGTACTGGGAAATAGAATGGATGAGATGACTTATGGAGGACTTTGCTACACTGAAGAGGCTGAATCACTCCCCAACCGGAAGGGAAGCTCCACTGGAAATACCTGCCCACCTCAAGATACCACCTCCGTCTAACTGAGCATCCCTGCTGTCCAGGGGCTTCCATTGCCTCATGCCTCCCAACCAACAGCATGCTCTGAAACGGCGACACCAGCCACAATGAAGGCTGAGTTTACAAGGCCAATGTGACCACCGTGACAGATATAGGCATTGCCTCAGCCCTTCTCCGTACAGGCCTTCAGTATGGTTGTCACTGTAGCTCTGGGGCCAACCCTTTCTGGATTTTTCCTCTTCTTTAGCAATGCCCACTGCTAAGGCTCCAACATGCCTCAGTCAGAAAGCTGTCGTCTTTTTCCTAGGATCATTTCTCAAGAAATAACCATCCCGGGGTATAATGAAATTAAACTTGTGAAGAAGATGGTGCGTAAACAAGTTGGAGCACAGAGTGTGAGGTCAAGGACAATGTGTGTGGGCCGGGATGCAGCATCAGAAATGGCAGTGAGGAGGAAGAAATGAATCCAAGCAGCAGGGTGAAAGAACGAACAGACATTAGTGACTCTCTGTGAGCGGCAGTGAAAGGGCGAGAACAAAAGATGTCTCCCATGTGTTTGGATCAGTGTCAGCAGCTCATGAGCACAGCCCATAGCAAGATGCGGCCTGGCCACAACATCCTTCTAGAAGTGTGGTGACGTCCTTACGGAAATGGCCACCAAGCCGGTGCAACGGTCAAGTTTCATCCCGACTGTCTGATGCGACTGCTGATCATCTCTGCGGAGGCCTCTGGTTCCCTTTGCTCACCTGCAGCTTGGGGGGAAGTCTGAGATACGGATTTGAGAGACCTGGATGTAAAAACATGACAAGGAGTCACGAGGTAGGATGGTTTCTCTGAGGGACAAAGCAAAGCACGAGAAAGAATAATGAGTAGAGGCCCTTAGAGTGATCGGGAAAAGGGAATCTGAGATGACAAAAACTTGGGGAACCTATTACCATACAACAGATGGCTACCTCCAAGGACCGCCACAGTTTTTGAAAATACTACCTTCGATGCCCTCTTTCTTTCTTTCTTTCTTTTTTTTTTTTTTTTTTGGTACCAGGGATAGAACTCACAAACTCACACCTGCCAGGCAGGCACTTAGGCTGCTGAGCTAAATCCCTGGCCCTATTTTTTGAGACAGGGTCTCACTATGCAGTTCAGGCTGGCCTTGAGCTTACTTTGTAGCCCAGGCTGGTCTTGAACTCACAACGATCCTCCTGCCTCAGCCTCCCGAGTGCTGGGATTAAAAGCATGCGCCACCATGCCCAGCTGCCCTCTTTCTTTTTCTTCTCCCCCTTCTCAAAATGCACATTAAATACAAATACCCAACACTGCCCTAAATCAACTTGACTTCTCCTGTTCCCTGACAGATGGATGGGACCAACCTCTCGCAGGTGGCACTGAAGGCCGCAGGACCCTCATATCCAGGGCTCTAACCCCAAGTGTGGCCCTGTTTCCCATGAACACTATCATTAAGGCAAATGTGTCTGGATGGTATCCAAATAAGCCATCCAAAGATTAATATTACAAGACTGATTCCAAGCTGGAAGCTCTGAAACATATTTATGCTCTGGGAAGATGTTCGGTTTTTATTTCCCCTGTAGCTGGTATACATCAGTGAAGGCTGCATATAATGAAAAACAGCATGCACAATAAATTTTAAAGCAAACAAAATAAAAACTCCAAGAATGCTAATGCAGACCAGTGCAAGGATGTGGCATTTGTTGCTAAGACAGCAATGATTACTCCTTGGTGAGCAGATTCTATTACCTGCTCGTTAGAAGCACGGGGTGACTGTCTCTTGATTGTGTTAGTGCCAGAGTTATAAAATTCGCAATACTTTATGTTGCAAGGTTAACAAATGGGGCGAGTAGGAAGGTAAGGGAGGTTGGAATAGGAAGGAAGAGGAGCAGAGCTTGTGCCAGGGGTGAGGCAATGCTTCCCAGTCCCTCTTGCAGGTAGAGGTGACCAAAAGACTGGACTCCAGCCAAAGAAATGTGAAGAATCTTTGAGACAACTGGGTGTCTCTTCCATGTGCTTCTTCCCCTTCCAGTGGCTCAAGACCTGTGGGAGGCGATGGACCCACAGCCGGAAGGAGCTGGAAGCTTTCTGAATTGCTCTGTGACACAGAGTCACCTGCTGATACTGAACATCCGTCCTAGAATGCTGTGTAATCTAATAATACAGTTCTCCTGGCATGAAGTCGGTGTGTGTTGGGCTCTGTTTGCTTCTGTGGCTCAGTCAACCCAAACCCAAACCCAAATGTTGTCCACTCAGCAGGCCCAGCACGGGGATTCTGGAAGGGCAGGCGGGTCAGCACGAGCCTTGCCTTTCACAGAGCTTACTCCCTGGGATCGGAGGAAAAGTAAAGAGGATGCTGCAGGTGGTGGGCAAGATCCAGACAGTGAAATTAGGGCCCCCAAACAAAGCAGGAAATGTTGGGGTGTCCCTCCGCTACAGTGGGAGTGAGCTCTCTGTGAATAGGGCTCTTCTTGGACGGTTCCTAAGTGACGAGGAGAGACTTGGGGTGTAAGGTGTCAGTCGAAATACTCTCTGGAAACCTGGGTCTATTTCTTCAGTGGAGGTCACTAGAGGTTAACCAGAAACCAACCACAGCCAGCTTCCCGTGAAGAGCTTGGTAAGAATGGAAAACCCAGGGTGTGTGTGGGGTGACAATTCACACAGCAGTACAGCGCCAGGGGCCCAAGACACAAGGGACTCCGAAGGGAAATTGGTGGGGCCAGCTGGGGATGGCTGAGAGGACAGCACCCTGGGTGTGAATGCAGAGAACTCAGAGGTGAGGGAGCAGCCTGGCCCCAAGGGACAGTGTGTAGAGGACCTCGACGGCTGCAAAGACTCATCTGGGAGTCGCTGAGAAAGACCCGGAGTCATTTTAACTGTCCTATCTACACCTATTTATAAATCTATGTCTTTTTCCTTTTCTTTTCTTTCCTTCCTCCTTTCCCCTTATAATACCTCTTGTTGTCATTAAAATAACTGCCCATATCATCAGGCCTAATATAATCAAACAAAATATTTCAGAATAAAATCAATAAAAAATAAAACAATGGTCACAGAAAAGAAAAACAAAAAGCTAAAGGGATCAACAAACAACAACAACAAATCTGATACAGTAACATTATAGGTTTACAAGACGAGATGTTTGGAATTTGACAGTGGTTGTAACATTGTATATCGCTATTATCTTACTAAATGCATTAGTTACTGAAAAAGAACAGTTAATACTCATATGATTAGATCAATTTTGCATGTCTATATCTGTGAATCTGAGTGACCCCTTTGAAGGTAACGATATGCAATATTACAACTACTGTCAAATTTCAATCATCTCATTTTGTAAACCTATAATGTTATCGTATCGGATTTGTTGTTGTTGTTTGTTTGTCTCTTTTGCTTTTTGTTTCTCTATTCTGTGTCCATTTTCTCTTAAATAAAAAAAATAAAATAAAATAAAAAGAAAGACCCGGAGTCCCAAGGATATTTGTCTGAGCGACTCATCTCGTGCTCTTATTGTCCCCTCCAAGGCTCTGTGACTGGGTGTCTTAGTTACTTTTCACTCATTGCTGAGACAAAATACCTGACGCCCAAAACTAGGGAAGGAAAGATTTATTCTTACAGTTTCTTGGGAGTTTCAGTCCTACTTAGTTGGCTCCAAGTCAGCATGGCATGGAGGGGCTGACGTTCATGGCGGCTGCAAGCTGCAAGGCGCGCTGGTAAGAGAGAAGAGAGCGAAAGCGGAAGCACGTAAGAGGAAGACCCACCTCCCTTACACTGTATCTCAGCTCCACCCATGGGCGGGTGTAGCACTCACATCATCAATCCCGGTGCTGGACAACAAACTGATCACAAGTGTCAGACTCAGCCCCATCAAAAGTACATGAGGACTTGGGGGTACACAGCATACCACCCAATACACTGGGCAAAAACGCTGGTGAAATTAGAATGTTTTAGAACATTAATGGCATTCCTATGATGCTGGTGGGATCACAGCTGCAAAGGTTGAGATCAACGAAAAGATAATGCCAAAGGGAAGGAGAAAAAATCAAGATACATTTTTCTAAGACATTCATTCAGTAAATATCTGCTTATGCATTACAAAGACAATTATGGCTTGCTCCCTGCTCTGTTAGGTTAATAAAATATGGGTATGATTTTTCAGAGTAGCTGTAGGTATGTGGAGAAAAAGAAAAAGCAATTCAATAAGAAAAATAGCATTTGGGGAGGAGAAAGGAATGAACTATTTTAAAATTCAGGAATCTAATAATGCATGTACAGTAAGTTTAATTACATTCTAGAATTATCCCAAAATTCGACTTTCAAATTTTATTAACATTCTAAACTCGTGAGCTTGAAATAAATGAGATCTTCGGGTACACTCAGCAGAGTTTAGCTGGTTTTAAACCATGTGCCACCTCGTCCTGTTCTGGAGAACCATGCAGTTTGCACAGAATTCCAGCTTGGTGGGTCTGCCTGGGACCCCGGCGTGGAGATGGACAGAGACGCTGAGATGAGGGGACACTGGTCTGTTAGATTGTTTTGATTGAAAGGTTGCAAAGTCCCAGGAAAAAACAATCACATTGAAATGCAAACCAACCAGAGTAAAATTAAGTTTAAAATGCTATTTGCAAAACTAGACGTAGACTCACCATGAAATCTGGCAACCGCATGCCTAGGTATTTATCCAAATAAGCTGAAATCTTAACTCTCATACAAAAACCTGCACACAAATGTTTATAGTGGCTTTATTCATAACTGCCAAAACTTAGCAACAACTAAGATGTCGTTTAGTAAGAAGATGGACAAACTGTGGTAGATCTAGACAATAGAATCTTATTCTATGATAGGAGGAAATGAGCTTTGAAGCCACAAAAAGACCTTACCTACCTACTGTCAGGTGGTGAAAGAAAGCTACATACCTATGAGGTGTTGTTGAAAAATACAGTGTGTGCTTAAATTTTTAAAAAATGTATTACAGTAAAAGATACGTTGCCATTAATCCTCCTCAAGATGATCCTCCGTTTGAATGCAGTTATCTCAATGTTCTGGAAGTCCTCTTTTGTGAGCATCTTTAGTTGCACTGTCACGGCTGTCACCATGTCCCGAATCAATTAAAAACATTTATTTGCAAGCTCGTGTTGACTTTGGGAAGAGCCAGGATTTGCACGATGCTAGATACGGTGAGTGAGGCCGCTGAGGACACACTGCAGTGTCTTCGGGAGCCTGCTTTTCAGCTGGATGGCACTTGGCAGCGGCATTCACTGTACTTTTGATCATACCTCAGAAAGACATGAAAGAAGACTTCCAGAGCTGCCACCAAAAATGGCAAGAACAGTGAGATAATTGTGCTCAAAGTGAGTGGGAGTATTTTAATGGGGATTAACGACAATGCGTCTTTTACTGTAATAAAGTTTTAAAAACGTAAACATCCATCATATATTTGACCAGCCCTGAGTTTTGATTCCTATATGCAGACAGTGACAAGACAGATGGTGGCTGGGGTCAGGAGGGAGGGATGGATGGACAGGCAGAGCGCAGGGGATTTTTAGTTAGTGAAGCCTTTCCACGTGCGATGGTCACGGATATGGGTCCTCGTGCATTGGTCAAAACCCAATAGCATACCACACTGTGACTCTCACGCTCAGCCGTGGACATCCGTCCGTGATGAGGCATGGCCAGGGTCTCACAGGCTATAACCATGGACCCCACTGACGCACAACATAGGCTGTCCTGATGGTTCTGGCTCCATGGGTGCTAATGCGAGCATCTCACCCATCCGCACTGACTGGCAGAGGCTGGGGTGTAAGTGTGGGAAGCCAGTCCCAAAATTGCCACCTGCTTGACCAGGGCCTCAGCCCCCTGGGCCTCACATGCTCAGGCAGGAAACCATGAGACACAGCAGGACGGCACAGGACGAGGGACCAGCAGTGGGGACGCGCACAGGTGTGGTGACAGCAGATCTAGGCTGGAGCCCCAGGTCTCCTCTTATACCTCCATGAAATGGAACAGCAGTGCTGCTTCGTCAGAGGTTCTGGGAGGGACTTGAGGAGGTGTGCAAGGCAAGAGCACAACGCCTGTCACACCAAAAGGGTGTGAGAAATGTCATCGAGTTACTGTTGTACCAGTCCCTTCCTCCCGGGGTTTCAGCAGGGAATAAGTAAAAGGGGAAGATTGCGTATAAAAACATCTAAGCGAGAAGGGGCATAGCTGACAGATGAGAAACTGCAGCTTTATGATTGCAACACCATGCTATGCTCTGCCGGGTGTGGTCATGACACAGCAAGGGACAGGCCATGACAGATGACCCCTGGGGTAGATTCCTGCTGAGTTCTAATCACAAAACATGCAGTTATCAACTTAATAAATAAATAAACAAACACACTCACTGGTGCAGTGCTACAGCAAATCCTGTCTGGGTTTGCTTTCTGTCACGTGCCCTTGTGGGGCCACAGTCACTCAGGTGATATCTCCTGAGCCAGTGCTTTCAGGCAGTCCCCTTCCTCCCTGGCTGGCTTTTTTTTTTCTTTCCAGCAGGAGCATCTTGCGACCATGACAGGAAAAGACATCACAGTCGTGTGGCCTGGTGCTGCTACCACCCACCCTGCTTCTGCCATGGCCATTGCCACAGGAAAGAGATGGCTGTATTCATTTGTCACGGTGGGGACCCAGCAGGCTGCCATAGCTCAGGCAGGGCATCACAGGCCCTCCTGGGTGGCCAGCTGTCCAGCCTGAGCAGATTTGGACTCCAGCAGGCTCTCCCTGGGGGAAGAGATGTCCTCCCTTCTCTGGGCAGCTGGGCCTGGCGTCCTTGATGTTCTGGCTTTGCCTGTGTTGGGATGCAGGAAGCAGGACCACGGTGGCTGAGCTTAAGCTCTTGCTGCCGTGGAGTCCAAGGAGTGAGAACAGGAGGGCTGCTGAGGCTGTCCTGTGCTGGGCGCACAGTGGACCTCTCCAAAGAGGCCCCGCGGGTGCTGCGCTGGCTCCACGCTGGCGTGGCTTGCACTGTAGACCTGCTCAGTGACAGCCTTCAGGCATCTTCCCTGGCTGTGCAGGAGACCTGCCAAGAGCATTCATAGGGAAAACAGCTCTCGAGCCCCGGTAACCCAGGGATAAACCAAGATTCTGTCCCTTCTCCAGCACTTTGGTGACCTTCTGGTGAACAAAGGGAAGCAAGAAAGGAAGATGGTCCTTCATTCAGCTGGGGGAGAACAAAAGCCCTCGCCCCTGAACGTTTCTGTACCAGGGCTGGGCCAGGAGTGGCAAGGGACAGGCTGTGGGTCAAAACAGGACCAGCAGTAGCCATGATTTTGTGGTGGGTACCAGAGGCCAGGCGCCATGACACCTCTGTGGGATGCTCTAGCACTGGCTGACACCACCGAACAGGTCAGTGGCACCGCTGGTTAATATTCCCAGTTTCAGTCCAGGGTGCTATCAACGGCCATCATTTCACCACCAATGAGGAATCAGAGGTAGAGAAAGCCCAGCAGGCTTGCCTGAGATTACTCAGCCTTGGGTGCAGCAGAGACTTCAATTCTAGGCCAGGCTGGTGTCTCCGTGGCACCCTGGACTCACCTTGCAGGACTGACCAGTGAGTATGACCCTGCCTCCGACAGCATCCAGGGGATTCAGTGCCTGGGCAAACCTCCTGCATGCCCTCGCCCCTGCCCTGGCAAGCCAATGTGGGGGGTGGGGCTTGCAGTCATGTGCAGAAGTCCACAGAGATGGGACACTGGCTCTTCAACCAGAAAAGACCAGGAGACCTAAGAATGGAGAGGGATTCGGCTGGGAAAGAGGGAACCAAGAGAAATGAGGCAGGAGGGACATTAGTGCCAGCCCTTGATCCATTGAAAGAAAAGAGAAGTTTCTTTGAAACATCTCCTGGGGTCTGGAGGCTGCGATTTAACTGACACAATCCTCCACAGGCTTATAACCTGCATAGTACTGTGTTAAGTGCTTGGCTTACATTATCTCATTGAACTCTGAAACACCCTGTGTAGGTGAGTTGCTACTCCACTGTCCATTTCACAGAGCAGGAAAGTGAGACTGGGAAGCAAAAGACACACTGCTAGTTAGTGGCAGAGCTAGAACACAAGCTAGGTCTGCCCGCCTCCAAATCCATGATGTTTGTGACCACTGCTCCATATTGGCCCCAGGTAGGAGTTTCAGAAGCAGACAGAGCATGATTTGGTCTGTGGCTTTCCTACATACATACATTTGTGTAGATGCATTTCCTTAGCACCTGCTATGAACAAGGGACAGTTTATTCAAGGGTCCAAGTGGGTGCCGGGCACACACTGAAAGAGGAGACTGACAGAGGTCCCCAGTCATGGGCCCAGCAGCTGTGGGGGGCAGGTAGGAGATGAGGGGAAGGTGGTTCACACTCCTGAAGGTTTCCTGGAAGGGTGTGTGTGACAGTAAGTGACGAGATGACTTCAGTTCCCAGTGGACCATCAGGCAGATATTCTGTCTCCATTTTACTGATGGGGAAATGAAGACTTAGAACACTTAGGTCCAGGACATGGTAGAGCTGGGATTTGAACTCACATACCCGACTCTGAAGTCTGTGTGCTTATACCTGTGCCCTAATATTCCTCCCTTTTATATGTCACATTAACTCTGAAACGTGCAAGGTAGACGTTATCACCATTTGCCAAAGGGGAGCCCAGGCTGAGAGGGGACAATGGCCTCCAAGTCTCTCTGGGCTGGGGTGGGGCGAGGAGCCCAGGTACCTCTTGCCATATCCAGGGAAGGCTTGTGACTCTGCAGTGATGAAAGTCTCACCAAGAACTAGGGGCGAGGGCTGCCCCAGCCTTGTGGTGGGCCTTACTCCCAGCCCTAAAGTCACATATGCTGGGGGGCTAGGGCTTGTTTGCTGATGTGTGCGGGGCTGGGATGCAAACGCTTCTTGAAGCCCGCTAGCAGCCAGCTGATCAGAGCAGAGGGTGCCTGAGAGAGGAAGGGCGGGCCAGGTGGACAGGGAGGCCCCTGCAGAGGTGTCCCTGGAGGCAGCTGTGCTGCGCACCTGGACTGCACGTCCACTCCGTGTGCAGGCACGGTCTGACTGTCGTCACTTCTCCTAGAGGCGGAAGTGGCTGCTGATTCACGGTAAAAGGAAATGGCCCAGGTCTGGAACTTCCTGTTTGTCTGAATCTGCAAAGATCTGTGTCATGCAAATACTGACACTCCCCAAACACACACACACCCATGCACACGCACACACCCTCTGCCTGGCCCTGTGTAGAGGGTCTCCCCTGCCCCCAGGAAATGCAGATGCAACCCCACTTGCTTGGCAGGCAGGCAGGGCACTGGAGAGCCCGGCCGTGGGAGCTTCCACCGTGGCAGTGGCAGTGTTTGCGTTTGGCTCAAAGAGCTCAGCAGACAATGCCTTCCAGGTGAGTGCTTGCTCTGGCTCCCGGCTCAGGAGGGGCTTGGTTTCTACTAGGCAGAGCCCAGGAGTCAGGGAGGCAGATGTGTGCAGAAGTCTCATCCAAGCGCCTAGCCCTCCCCAATCCAGGAACTCTGTTCTCTGCTGGCTCCATCCTTTCCTTGCTGGGCTCTCTGACTGCTGCCCGCAGTGACCAAGCCCCAAGAGAGCTGAGACAACAGCGCACATCGATTGTTTCCCCTTGGTCCCTTGTGACTGTTCTCTTTATTTCAAAATAAGCTGGGGTGAGAGCTTGGGCCTGCAGCTCACTGAGCAGGTCTGGCTCCCACAGGGCAGTGACCTGGACCCCACGGGACCGAGCCACCCACGCCGCAGCTGGCTGGCTCATGCTGAGCTGGGCAGCTGGAGGAGGCTGAATGTAAGCTTCGGTTTTAATAGGTGAAAGTGAAAACGACATGTGACTTCCAGAAAAGTCTCATCAATTCGAAAGAATTGTTCTCTGTAATGAATTAAGCAGCAGTCTCGCAACAGCTGAATGCTTTTCTCCCAGAGTTGCCTAAATTAGGGGAAACTGACACAAATTGCTGCCTGAGGCAGTTTCATTAGCTGTAATTTTTTTTAAAAAATACATTTCACTCTTCAGTCTCTTCCTGCCCTGCCGTACCACTCACCTGGACAGGGGAGAGGTGGCCTTTCCTCCCCATGGAGAAACTGGTGATGCTGGGGCTGCGTGGTCGCCTGGCTCAGGGCCAGCCCTTCAAGCTCTGTGCCTGTCGGTCCCAGCCCAGGACGCAGACAGCGGAGGGACTGTGGGCTTGGATAGGTTAAACCCTGGAAAACCCTCACCTCTGCTGGTCTTGGCTGTGTGACCTTGAACAAGTTCCACAACCTTGCCAAGCCCCCATTCCTCACCTGCAGAGTAGGGCAGTCATAGGATGAAACGGAGCATACCTTGGCTAGAAAGGCAGAGCCTGACCCTGAAGCCAAGGACAGTGGGAAGTATCGTGACGATGACATACAAGGGGTGATCAGAAATACAGTCACTAGTTCAATTTTAAAAATTTGTTACAGTAGGCTGGGTGTGGCGGCACACGCCTGTGATCCCAGCACTTGGAAGACTGAGGCAGGAGGACCGTTGCATGTTCAAGGCCAGCTGTGGTGCACTGACAACTGGTAGACAACTTGTAACACCCAGCTGAACTGAATCAGCATGGTACTGGGGGTGGATGGCCCACCTGAGGATTGTTACCAACAACATCAAAGAAGAACTGGAGAGGAGGGAAAGTGTTACTGGTTCTCCTGTTGCTGTGGGTTCTCTTGGAGGAGCTGTCAAGCTTCTTTTGATATGAACTTGGCCTTTCTCATCATCAGAGGAGCTCAGGACCTTGTTGCTGAGGATGGCTAAGGTTCACTCTGGGGGAGCTCTGGTCCTTACATTGAGCATTGCTTCCTGGCTCTGGAGAGGAAGATGTGTGCTGTTTAATCTCCAGGAGAAGCTTGTCCCGCAGCTTCCTGATAAAAACTCAACACTTCTCATCGTTGGAGGAGCTCAGGACCTCATCAGGAGGATGGCTGTGGTACTTTTCAGGGGAGCCCTGGTCCTTACTTTGAGCATTGCTTCCTGGTTCCTTGCAGAACCCTCAGCCCACTGACACAGACCCTTCACCCCGCTGGCACAGACTTTATAGCTTCCACTGCTGACCTTTGGGCCTTCCCAGCACAGATTCATGAAAGAGACTTGCATGAGTCATTGTCATGGGCTCTATGCCTCCAGGTGAACTCATGGGGTGGGGGGGGGCATTGTCATGGGCTTTATGTCTTTAGCTGGACTCATACAGGACATTGCCATGGGATTCAGGTCCTCAGCTCGATTCTTTGGATATTTAGTGCATGGATAGATTTCCTGCACTCTTTTATATTTGACTCTTTGAGTGATTACTATAAAATAATTTTATAAATGATGTGTCCTGTATTAAATTGTTTCTCTTGTAAATCCTAACCAGCACAGAACTAGGCTATATAGTGAGTTCAAGGTCAGTCTGAACTACAGTGAGACCCTGTCTCAAAAAACAATATTGCAACCATTGTCAAGTTTCTATCATCCTGCTTTGTAAACCTGCAATGTTACTGTTGTGCATTTACTCTAGTCGTTTATTTGTCTCTTTTGCTTGTTGTCTTTGTTATATATGTCTTTTTTTCTTCGCTTAAATAAAAACAAAAAAAAAAACAAAAAAATTTTTACAGTAAAAGATGCAATACTATGAATCTCCTTCAAAATTCTCCCCCTCATTTCAAAATCCACTTTACCTATGGTTCTTGCCACTTTCTGAAGCAGTTCTGGACATCCTCTTTCTTATCTTTAAGAGACTTGATAAAAAATAAAGAATGCTGATGCCAAATGCCATCCAACAGAAAGGCAGACTTGTAAAAACATGTTAGCTAGGTGTGGTGGTGCATGCCTATAAACCCAACTCTCAGGAGGCTGAGGCAGGAGGATCTAGAGTTTGAGGCCAGCCTGGGCTACACAGTGAACAGCTTCTGGCTGGGGGTTTGTTCTGATTGGTCAGTATCCTGGGTGGTAACTGTTAAATCTTGTCCTGGGCCCACTGACATGCACCACAAGTGTTGGGTTTTTTTTTTTTTTTAAAGTCATTACCAGCACATATTAATTGTAGAAATGACTGAGTCTCATGGTGATATTTCTATACATGCATATATGATACTTTGGCCCTATCCACCCTCCCTAGGACCTTCTCTCAGCCTCCGCTTTCCTCCTCCCCCTGCCCCCTTCCCATTTCCCAGTGATCCCTCTACTGCTTTTAGGTCATCCTGTTTTGTTTTGTTTTGTCTCTTCTGCAGTCAGCAGGGCTGGCTGGGTGGGTTGGAACAGGGGTGCTGCAGATTGAGGGGGGAAGCATCTATTCCCCTTTGGCCCTATGAACTCGGTGAGGCCCTGGCATTTAGAGGGTGAGGGCTGCAGAGGCCACTGAAGGTCTGCTAGAGGTGGGGTGTTACACCCCTCCCCTCTCCTTGGACCCCCACACGGCTCAGGCTCCCAAGGCCCAGCCTCACACAGGTAGCCCAGCTCACGGATGCCACCCGCGACCAAGAGCCCAGGGAGTGGGGGGCACAGCCAGGGACAGGGGCGGAGGTCCCCGACGCTGTGAGGACGCACCTGTGCTTCCACCCCACTGCGCAGGCAGGCCGACGAGACACACGGACACTCACTGAATGCACATGTTATGTGACACACCCCTGGAGGAAATGGGGAAAACGGTGTGATTCCACAGACAGGCGTGCAGACGTCAGAGCGGAAGCACAGATGGGAGCCAGGGAAAGAACTGAGCGTCATGGCGCCTCTCCGTGCCTCCCTCCTTCCTCTGCTCCAGGTGGGGAGGACCCCGCCGATGACCCACTCCAGAGGGTGCTCGGCGAAACCCTCACGGCCTGCTCGGTGGCAGGGAGAAGGTGGGAGGGCAGACGCCTTTGCCTTTTTGTTGTAGGCCCAGGTGCCACGTTTTGGGACAGAAAGTTCTGAGCCCAGCATGGAAAATTACTAACAAGAAACCGCGGGGGATGGGGGTGGGAGTCAGCACGAGGACGTCACCAAGGGGGCGACGCCGGGGTGCAGTTTTCCTGCTTGCTAAAGGGACAACACAGATGTGAACCCCTGGTCCAAACCTCAGGCCCAGCTGGAAGCAGGTCAGGGTGCCCTGAGCTGTGATAAATGTGTGTGCTGAGGCAGTGAACCCGGGAAGTGGCACAGGACACAGAGGCCCACGTGCACTGTCCCTGCAGAGGGGACGCTCTCTGACCAGGGTGACACTATGAGCGGGTGGGAACATGTGTGTGGGTGTGAGTCCCTGCGACTGGCATCTTTACACAGGCGGGTGACCTCTGGGAACCCTGCTCCTTGCGCTGACTTGTAGCAGGAAAGGGAAGCCATGGGCCTTATTAGCTCTGGATGCCTTGTTTAGAGGCGTCACCCTCCCCTGTGCCTGGCTGAGGATGGGGGGAGCCTTCCAACCAACAGACTTGGCCGCCTCCTCAGTGAGGTTACCCGTAGCCGGCTGTCCTCTCAGCCAGGATCCAGCAAACCCGAAAGAACATGCTGTCTTGTAAGAGTGTCTAGCAGGTGGTGGAGACAGGCTGGGCCCCTTCCTTCAGTCTCCCACCAGCTACCTTACAGGAATGTCCAGCTGCTGATAAGAAAGAGATAAGATTTCTCACCACCCTCCAGGGCCTGGAATTTCCCCATTCCTGAGCCCTTGTCTTAAAGGCTGCCAGTTGCCCGCTCTGTACCCAACTTACCCTGGAAGTGCCCAAGTACGTGATTGGAAGTGAGGCTTGAGAGCAGTAAATACACCCAACTAAAGCACCGTTGTCTAATTCTTTCAAAATGAGGGACAGTTAATGGGGTATAAATGCAAATTGTTGGGGGGAAGGGGTTTCCTAAAAGCTTTTTTTCCTCTACCTACTTCCTCCAGTCCTGGGGATCGAACCCAGGGGTCCTCTTAACACTGAACTATATCCAAGCCCATTTTATTTTATTTTATTTTATTTTTCAAGACATGGGCCAGCTAAATTGCCCAGGTAGAACCTGAATTTGAGATTCTCCTCCCTCAGCTTCCCTTCATGCTGAGATTACAGCCATTTGCCACTATTTGGGCTTTTAAAAGCTTTTTAAAGGCATCTGGGAAATGTGCTCTCTGTGCTTCCCACCCCTTTCCCTTCTCCTAGAACACTAATGCTGTGGCCGGAACTCTAGCAGTCATATTGGGCCACGAGACAACCTTGAAAATGAAAGCCACAAACTGAAACGTTGACTCTCAGCCTTTGACACTGAGACGAGGGAAGCCGTTCCTGGGAACTGGCCTGATACCTTCAGCTATGCTTTAGCCTTCTAAGAAGCTGGCCTGGCTTCCTATGGACTCCAACATCAGACTGTGCCCATCTGCTGCCTTTCTTGGCTGGCTTCCCTTCCCTCGGCTCTGTGTCCTGGGTCCCTCCTGGCCCTGGTTAAGACTGTCTTCTCTGTGTGCCCAGAAGCTCCCGTGCTGCCCTGCAGCCTAGCTCTTTCCCAGGCTGTGCAGCATTTCTGTATTCATTCATTTATGTGCATCTTCCCATAGGTCACCAGCTCATAGAGGGCCGGGACTACATTTTGTTTTGTTCATCATTGTGGCCCCTGAGGCTCTGGACATATGGAACTGACCTGAAAGTCCCACCTTGTGCACCACCTGTGACCCCTCGTCTGGCTACCTAAGAGAAGGTCCCGTGAGAATGAGAATGGTGGCGGAGACCTGCATTAACATCGGGTTCATTTCTGTGGAGCACTGGTACAGGGGCACTTAGACTTGAAGCTGTGGCCCCAGAAAATGTGGGCTTCTCAAAAACCACAGGTGCATGGATTGGTATTTAGTAAATGACCAAGCAATGGGAAGCCAGAACTTACCCACTGGGCCTCTGCCCCACACACCCAACTTGTCCCTTCCTGGAGTTCTGCTGCGTGCGCCACCCCAGACCTATGGGATTTTAACCTTGTGGAACCAGCAGCAAGATAAAAACTAAAGGTGGCAAAAGCCAGCCTGCTAGACACAATATCAGAGTGGTTAGTTACAGTAAGAGCTGCCGCCTCACCGGGATGTTTACATTGTTTTGGGTGATTTAGTTTCCCATCTCGCAATCCTCCCTCTGATAAGGGAAGCCACCGAAAATGGAGACTTTGAAAAACCACAGAAAGAGAGAAGTGCTAATCATAATACCCAGACGACAGTGACAGGAAGGGGACAGTGAAGAGGATAACACAGTGTGCATTTTGTATGCATGGGAGCGACATAAGTGTGTATGTGTGCGGGAAACATGTATAGGGAAATATGATGCTCATGGTCACTGGATTGTAATTTCCCTTTTTCTGTACATTAAGAGTGAATATTTGTATGTCTTACAGAACAGAAAAAACACATGAATTCGTTTTTTAAAATATGTTTTATCTTACATTTTAGGGGGCTAAAGAGGGACTGTAGGTTGGTAGGGTTCAGTAGCCTCTTGGCACCCCAAAAACTGAGTTAAGCCTTTTGGGGACAGTGTTTGGGGACAGGCCAGTATGTTAGTGACAATGTTATTATGATATTTGTTGGGATACTTTAGTGCAAGGGACAAAAACCAAATTCAAACCAACCTAAGCCAAAATAGGAAAAAGAGAAGGAAGAAGGGAAAGGAAGGGAAAGGAAAGAAAGAGAAGTAATCCTGTCAAAAGATTATAACAAATGTAGTTAAATTATATGGCTTGTATTTATAATTCGTGAATTGGGGTAGTATCTCCCATGAATCAGGGCATCTGCCCTAAGAATTTAGAAAATGTGCTCTGATGAGCTGAATGAGGGGTCGGCTGTGGGGACAGAGGAGGAGAGAAG
>RJWM01019181.1:0-39537 GCA_004363535.1 Dasyprocta punctata | reverse complement strand
ATAAGCAAGGGAACAGTGTCAGAGGAGGAGTCCAGGAATCAGACATATACCCCATGACTCCACATCTATGACCCAAACAGACACATTCAGAAGGTTTTCCACTAATTCTTGGCTAAAGGACAAGAAGAAACAGCAGGAACCAGGGGCACTGGTGAAGATGAAGGTGAAGGTAAAGATCTCCAACTCAGTTCTGAAATAACGTAGTTATTCTGAGGTGGGAGGAAAAGATAGCCTGATATAGGACAATAAATAAAAAGACAAACCCAACCAGACTAAAATTTAGGGTTTAGAGTGTGGAACAGGGAAGACCAGTCCATGCCAGGAACACAGTACCCCGCTCCACAAAGGCTAGACCAGACCCAGCACCTAATTCCTCTTGGGAATGGACTAGACTGAGGGGTGAACATAGGTGGTCCCACAGACAGTGCGGATTATTAAATAAACCCCCAGTAGAGATATAATTCCCACTAGATACATCAGAGTAGACAACTCCAACTTGGAGACTCAAAAAAAAAAAATGGAACAGAGTAAACTGTCAAAGCCATCCACCAACACTTCCATCCCCAAAGCTGGGAGGCAGCTAGATACTGGGAGACAGAACCTTCCTGCAACACAATCTTGTTTAATAAATAATAACAACAGCATTAATAACCTGCTATATCTCTCAGATACAGTGGGACTCTGGTACGTGGTACATTCAGCATCCTACGTACAGTTGTCAGCTTCCTCCCATGGAGGATGGAAATACCTAACCAGAGATGGGCAGAAGTGTTTCTCAGTTGTCTGAAAAAAATCAAGAAACAGGGGCAACACTATGACTGGGAAACAGGAGAAATAGTGCCCTCTTGTGGATTTCTCAGGTGGAGCTGAAACCAATACCAAGGATCAGAACCTAAATTAGCAGCCTTTTGGCCATACAATAGGCAAGAAATATGTGCAAAGGGAAGTGTCTTAGTTACTTTTTCTCATTGCTGAAACAAAATCCCCAAGCCCAAAGTTAAAGGTGGAAATGTTTATATCATTTCATAGTTTGTAGAGGTTTCAGTCCATAAGCAGCTAGGTCCACATCAGGGTGGCACGGCAGAATGGCAGCACAGAGGAGAAATGGTTCATCCTGGGCTGAAGGCAGCAAAGTGGCATGAGGCTCTGGGGGACATCTAGGTGAAAGCCATAATAAGAAGACACAATAAGTCCAAAACACTTACCTCCAAGTTGATCAAAATGATCAGATCCACAGAAGTCTGCAGGGAGTCAACCATAGCTCAAAACAAGGGCACAAGTTAGAGGAAACAACAGTCCCTAAGACTTTGGGCATGCCCTCCTCTCCACAGGAGAAAATTGTGCCACTAATCAAAACCAGTGACACCAGTGAAGAGAAAGCTGTATAGAACTGGATTACAGCTATACCAACTGTGTAAGAGTTTTTCTTCTTATTTCTATGATAATTTTAGCAATTGTGGTTATTTTAACTTGCTAATGTGTTGAATTTGGGATATTCTGGTTAGTTGTTGTTGTTTCTGTCTTGTGTGTGTGTGTGTGTGTTTTGTTTTGTTGTTTATATTCTCCATTTTAATTTTCTTACTCTTCTTTCTTTTGATACTTTCTTATTGGTATTTCTTTTAAATTTTAAGGGATTCTCATTTGGCCTGCTCCCTCTCTTCCCTCCTATCTTTCAACTGTTCTCCCCTATATCTCTATCCCATCTTAAAGAAATGAAACAAAACTTGCAACAAACATATTAACAACCAGTAACAATCTCACAGTCGTCACAATCTTGCTGACTACACTAATAGTCTCCCAAACCGTCTGTAGGCCAGACCTTTAACACACACACACACACACACACACACACACACACACATAAACACAGGCGGACATGAGAAAAAAGGCAGTAAAAGGTCCCAGGGTCTCCCACTTCCAATAAATCACATTCAAGGGGCACAGGTGGAGAGGAAAGCAAATACCAGGCAGCAGAACTGTACCAGGTGATTAAGGGAGAGCTGGAGAGACGTGGCAAGTTCAAAGAGGACATAACCCAAAAAATGATGGAACTAACATAGAAAATGACCAATGTGGATATGGGAGAAACAACTGCAAGAACTGAGTAAAATAATCAAAACACAAATGGCAAATTTACCAAAGATATATACTTCATAAAAAGGTAGAAAGAAATACCAAAAATAAACTGTAAAGAATTTATAAATTGCAGAAATGACCTATGCAAAGATATTTCTAAAATTGAGGACAAAATGGAAAATGACTAATTACTCACAGATGCCTTAAAAATTATAAGAACAAGAAAAATTCATCCAACAGTGCCTAGATGACACTGAGAAAACTGATGTAAGGCTAACTGAAGTTAGAGAGAAATTAGAAGACAGCACATAGAATTGAAAAAATCTGTTGACAGAGATAATGATTATACAAACTTTTCCAAGTATGAGGAAAAATTTCAAAATAAAAGTAAATGAGGCCTATAGAACACCAATGAAATATGATGAAAAAAAAGAAGCTTGCCATGACAATTTTAATCAAAATCCCAGATATCCAATAAATAGACAGAATCTTAAAAGCTGTCAAAAAAATTTTTTAAATCATGTATAAAGATAAACCCATCAGGATTAGAAAGGACTTCTAAACACAAACTGTAAAGGCCATGAGAGCTTTGGCTGAAGGGTTTCAAGTCCTAAAAGCAAACAATGGGCAACCCAGACTAATATATTTTGAAAAACTGTCTTTCAAAATTGAGGAGAAATAACATTACACAATAAAGAACATCTTCACATACATAAACACCAAACTAGCACTCCAAAAATTACTTAATAATATTTATATAGAGACAGCAAAGCCAACAGAGCCAAAAAGTTAGATGGAATGAATATATCAATAAGCAAAGAGAGTAGCTAAACAAAAGGGAAAAAATAAAGGAAATACAACAAAAGAATATAATGACAGGAATAAAACAGCACCTTTGAATAGCAAGTCTCAATGTAAGTGACCTCAACTCATCACTTAAAAGAGACAGATTGGTATATGTTTTCTAAAAACAGAATCCAACAGTCTGCTGCATTTAAGAAACTCATCTAATTCAAAAAGAAATGCACAGAACAAAAAGCAAGGCATGAAAAACAATATTTCATGCACCAGGACCCTGAAAGCAAGCAGTGGTAGAAATCTTATTCTCAGATAAGGTAAAGTTGAAGCTTAAACTGATAAGAAGATGAAAAGAACATCACTACATATTAGTGAAGGGAACCATCAAATGGGAAGCAATAACCATTATAAATATATATGCACTGAATATTATAGCACCTAGTTTCATAAAATAAATACTGTTGGACCAAAAAAAAATCGAATAAACTCAAACACAATCATAATGGCTGACCTCAATATCCCACTTTAACAAAGAGATCAATTAAACAGGAAACAACAACAAAAGGTCAGATTTGAGCAGCATGCTTCAACAAATCTAAATACATATCTACAGAGCGTTCTACTCTACTACAATAGAATACACATGGAACTTTCTCCAAAAGAGACTACATAATAGTTCACAGAGCCTGCTTAAATAAATACATAAGAATCAAAATCATCCCATATATAATTTCAGGTCATTATACACTGAAATGAAAATCAATCACAAAAGAAACCACAGAAAATGTGTAAACACCTGGAAGTTTAATGAAACCATCCTGAGCACTCAATGGGTCACAGAAAAAATCAAGGAAAAAATTAAACAATTTCTGGCATCAAATAACAATGCCAGTACAGTATTCCAGAACCTACATAATACAATGAAAGAAGTTCTAAAAGGCAAATTTATTGCAGTCTATGCTCACATTAGAAAAAGAAAATGAGCTCAAATAACTAACCTAATAATGAACCTCAACATACTTGAAAAACAGCAATATAAACTCAAACTAAATTTAAGAAGGAAATCATAAGGAGTAAAACAGAAATTCATCTGGAGAAACACAGGCTGTGATGATAGTTATTGAGGCAAAATACAACTTAATGTTTGCAGGTTTAGTGTTTCACTGACTTTGCAGGCCTAAAGCTGGTAGTCTGATCCTCTTTTTAGAGGATAACAATGTGCAGTGTAGTATCTGTGGAGGATCTCCTTCTGAGGGTTATTGTTGGTTCCCTATTGTCTTGTTTTGAAGTCCTCTATCATTTTCGTTGTTCTCTTTGAGTTTTATTCCATTTTGTCTAGTTTGATTTTGTTGTGTCTGATGGCATGGGCAGTTATTTCAAAGATAGCAAGATATATTATGGTAGCCATTTTGGATTTACTATTGTCCTGTTTTGAAGACCTTTATTGTGTTCATTGTTTTGTTTTTATTGTTTCTATTCTGTTATGTTTTGTTTGATTTTTACTGTGTCTGAGGGTATGGGTAGCTATTTTGAAGACAAGGGGCAATGTGGTGACCATTGTTGATTTCCTATTATTTTGTTTTGGAGTCCTGTGTCACTTGCACTGTTTTGTTTGGGTTGACTTTATTCTGTTTTATTTTGCTTGGTTTTATTCTCTTTCAAATAAAAATTACCAAAAAAAGTAGAACAGAAATTCATAAAATTGAGACTGAAAATACAATAAAACAAAACAATGAATCAAAGAGCTGATTCTTTTTTAAAAAAATAAACAAAATAGATAAGCCCTTAGCTAAACTTACAAAAAGAAGGAAAGAAAACACTCACATTAATTCAATTAGGAATGAAAAAGATGAAATCACAACACACACTGCTGAAATCCAGAAGATTGCTAATAAAAAATTGTACTCCAACAAATTGTAAAATTCTGAAGAAATGGGCAGATTTCCAGACAAAAATGATCAAAACTGAACAAAGAAGATATAAAAATTCATAAAAATCCAATAACAAGCAATAAAATATGAACTAAGAAAAGTTTAGGACCTTACGAATTCACTTCTGAATTCTGCAAGACCATCAAGGAGGTGATGACACCAGAACCTCAAATTCTTTAATGAATCTGAAAGAGAAGGAGTACTTCCAAACTCATTCCTAGAACCCAGCCTCACTTTAATCTCAAAACCTGACAATGACCTAACTGAGAAAAAAAGCTACAGGTCAATTTCCTAGTAAACATAGATGCAAAAATCCTCAGTAAGATATTAGCAAATAGAATGCAACAAATCATCAAAAGGACACATCCTGACTAAGTAGATTTCATCCCAAAGGTGAAAGGATGGTTAACATATGTGAATCAATAAATGTGTTGTACTACATAAACAGAAGTAAGGACAAAAATCTCATGATCATACCAAGAGATGTAGAAAAAACGTTTAACAAAATCCATACCTATTCATGATCTCAATAGCAACAAAAGCCAGGCATGGTTGTGTACACCTATAATCCCAGCACTTAAGAAGCTGAGGCAGGATGATCTCTGTGAGTTTGAGGCCAGTCTGGACTACATGATAAGACCCTGTCTCAAAAAACAAAAGCAAATCAAAGCAAAAATTCAATATCGTTCCAATTTTAGTATATGTGCTGCCAAAGCGAGCACCAAAAATTCAATATCGTCAAGAAAAATTAAATACTTATGGATTAACATAATGAAGGAAGTGAAGGGCCTCTACAATGAAAACCACAGTATTCTGTTAGAGGAAAGCAAAGTAACTATCAGAACATGAAACATACTCCCTCTTCCTGGATAGGTAAAACCAATATTGTTAAAATGGCCATACTTCCAAAACTGAGGTACAGATTTAATGCAATACCAATCAAAATACCTATATAATTCCTCACAAAACTAAAGAAAATAATCCTAAAGTTCATATGGAGCCAGAAGTGACCCAGAATTGCAAAGCAGTCCCAGGAAATAAGAGCAAAGCAGGAGTTATCACAGACTTCAAGTTATGCTACAAAGTGACAGCAAAAAAAAACAGTGTGATACAGACATGGATCAATGGAACAGAATAGAGGATCCAGAAACAGCAGCAGGCACATTCAGCCACCTAATCTTTGACAAAGGTGTCAGAACCTTACACTGGAGGAATGATAGCCTCTCTAGTAAATGGTGCTTATAAAACTGGCTCTCCACATGCAAGATTTCATCTTATGGCAAATCTAGACCCATATCTCTCTGCATGCACTAAACTAAAACTGAAAATGATTAATGACCTGAATATTAAAACAGAAGCATTTAACCTACTAGAAGATAAAATAGGTAAAACTCTTGAAGTTGTAAGCATAGTCAAGCACTTTTTCAGTAGAATTCAAACTGCACAAGAAATAGCATCAAAAGGTCAACAAATGGGACTTATCAAATTAAAAAGTTTCTGCACAGTCAAGAAAGCAGTAAACACAGTAAAAAGACAACATGCACAATGGGAAAAAACAATTTTGCCAGCTACACCTCAGACAGAAAATTAATATCTATAATATATAAAGAACTCAAAAAATTAGACTCCCAAAACCAAAGGTACAACCAGACAATGAACAATTGAAATAAACAGAAGTTTCTTAGAAGAAGAAATATAAGTGGCCAATAAATACAGGAAAAAATGTTCACTATCACAGGCCATTAGAGAAATGCTAATTAAAGCAACACTGAGATTTCATCTTATGGCAGAAAGAATAGCAATCATCAAAAAATTAAATAATAAACACTGGCAAACTGCAGTGAAAAAGGAGCCCTTCTAGACTGTTTGCGAGATTGTACAACATAGTCAATATGGAGAGTCTTCAAAAAACTAAAAATAGAAACTTCATTTCACCCAATTATCCCTTTCTAGGCATCTTTCCAAAAGAGTTAGAGACATCACATCTTAGCCAAAAGGTCCAGAAGCAATTTAAAGACATCATATCACAGTGAAATATGTATACCAATGTTTATAGCAGCACAATTAATAATAAGTAAATCTTGAAGCAACCTATACATCCATCAGCAGATAAATGCATGAAGAAAATATGGTATCTACACATAGTGGAATACTATATGACTGTAAAGAATGATAAAGTTGAGTCATTTGTAGAGAAATGGATGCAACTTGAAAATGTAATGTTAAATGAAATAAATTTGAACATGTATGGTTAGATTCTGTATGATTTCTGTCCTGCGAGTAATCCAAACTATAAGTAAAGTATAGAGCAAAATAAAAGACAGATAAAAGGACACAGGAAGATAGATTTTTTGCAAATGGGGAGGGGAGCAAGAGATGCAGGGGAGAAGGGAAGAGGACGTGATAAGAATTAAGATGTGCTATGTACATGCACCAGTTACCCACAATCAGTATGGTCATTATGTATTATAAATATGAACCTGTAGGAAGATCTAGAGATGGAGGGAAGAAGGAGGAAGGGAAAGACAGAGTGATTAAAAGAATCAAGACGTACTAAGTAAATGTACCTACTCCCTAAGGTGAAGACAAACACTGTACACTGTAAACATGTACCGACAGAAAAAGAACAAAGCCAATCAACTTGAGACTCTGCCCTAACAGCCACATCATCCTACAATCATGTCGACAGAAGCCTGCATATAGGTATATCTTTTTCCTGATTTACAGTGCATAAATAAGGTGATAATGGCAGTGATTGTCCTTGGCATTTACTGAAGATTTTCAAACACCAGATATTTATCATCATCATCATCATCATCATCATCATCATCATCATCATCTTCATCATTATTACCACTATCACTATTATCATTATCATTACTATCACTATACCAACATTATTATTGTTTTACTGTGCTGGAGATCAAACCCAGGGCCTTGCACGTGATAGACAAACATTCTAAAGCCAATGTACATCTGAAATGTCTGCATTAGGCATTTTAAATATATTTCCCCCCATTCTTAGGTCTCTACAAAGTAATAGTCTCAGTTTTGCAGCTGAGAAAAGTGACTCTTCACAACACAAATGCTATAAAATACACCGTCATGTTCTTCCTTTACTCACTCCAGTGTCCTGTTACGCTGTCAGGAGTCTTACTTAAATTATAAAAGGCAGTTATCATCTAAAAACCTACATTTAAAACTTGTTTGTGAGTGTCATTATAAATAAATAAACACACCAACATAATTTCAAAGGCTAAATAGATCTCATGCATATGCCAAAATTAATCAATCATTGATTGTTGGATATGCTGTTTACAAATTTTCACTATTTTTAATGAGATAAATATCTTATTCATCTGTGTCTTTTATTGGAGGAATCTTAATTATTTCTTTAGTTTAAATTCCAAAAAGTAAAATAACTATAATGAATAATATTTACTTGGGTATTCATTGTTAAACTGACATTCCCCTCAAAAAGTCTGTACCAATTTAGACCGCTGTGAACAATGCGTGAATCTACATGTTTTCTCACATTCATGCCAACAGTGAGTATAAGGATCTTTTGTATTATTAGCCAATTTTATGACACTATAAATAATATCTTATTTTTAATTGCATTGCTTTGATTACTCCTGAAGTTGATAATTTCTTCTATGCTTACAGACTATTTCTGTTACTTTTTCTTTTGAACCTTAGGGATGTGGGATAAAGTGTCACAAACTATAAACTCTGATTTTCATTCAAAATTACATTGCAAATGGAAATGCTCAACAGAAGGCGATTTTTTAAAAACTGAGCAGTTTTAATGTTGAAACCTTTTGAAAGTATACTATCACAGAATTATACTGCTCTTGTTGTCTTTCAATTCTGATATTTGCCCAAGATATAGGAGGCATGGAATAGGTGAGGTATGAGACACATAAGTAACAATCACATAATATATAAGCAACAAGGAGGTGTTGGGGGAAATTCCGAAGTCAGTAGATGTTTTAAGTCACGTGTGTGCTCTCTCCCTATCACATTTATCGGCTCTGAGCTGCTGTGAGTGCTGGCTACAAAGAACTCAGAAATGTCCCTTTTTCAAAAACATTGCCTTCTGTGGACAGGAGCCACATAGGTGGGAAGGTTATCACTAATTTCCAAGTTAGCCCATAGCCAGAATTAATCCATCTGAGAGAGAAGAGTGAACCCCTTGTTTCATGGAAGGAAAGTTTTGTGGTATGATTTCTCTTTGACCTCACCACCAGTGGATTAAGTCAAGGTGTGACATTTGCTAGGAACAACTTTGACTGCCATTTTCCCTTCACCATCTGCTTCCCTCACTCACTGCTAAGTTTGTTACCTATCGAGTCATGATAGGTACCTGGATCCCTGCCTCAGGATGTGCTTCTAGTATAAGATATTGAGAGTCAGGAAGAGGCATGTGACCTTTCAGGTGATCCTCGTTATGTGAGTGGGTATTTAACATTCAATGTATGTGAAAATATTTCAAGTAGGTAGAACAAGTAAAGAAAGACACTGAGGCACAAACCATCAGATACCTTCATTTAGTAGAGTATAAGACATTTCCTATGCAAGATGGAGCATGCCTGCATTCTTTATCCCTCAGGAGTCTGAGGCAGGGGAATTGCAAGTTCAAGGTCAGCCTGGGCAACTTAGCAACACCATGTCTTAAAATAAAATAAAATAGAGAAAGGACAGGCAAGGCAAGGGAAGGGAAGGGAAGGGAAGGCAAGGGAAGGGAAGAGATAATACAATATAATCAATATAAAACAATATAAAACAAGACTAGGGATACAGCTCAATGGCAGAGTACTTGCCTAGCATATGGGAGGCCTTGTGTTCAATTCCAAGTGCTGGAAAAAAATGTAGAAAGAAAGGAAAAAAAGAAACTTGGGAGTTACAGAAAGAAGTATTGCTTAGACATTAGAAGGACTAAGGAACTAAGTAGATAGTAGTCTCATTTAGGGCTAAACAAGGCTTAATTTCAGCAATAACAGCCAGAATCTAACTCCCTGACTCTTCAGTAACTGACCCTGAGTCTTGGGAAATTATGTACATTACAGAGTGGAGACAGAATAAACGTGATTTCATGTTTAATGTGGCATAGAAAGACACCATTGCCCAGATTTCCATTTAAAATCACTCTAACCTGCAGCAGAACAACATTATTCACCCCTGGAACTCCCACCAAGTGACTCGTCAAAAAGACAAACCATAAAATAAAAGTAAGGAAGAAGAACCTGCCAACTCAGCAAGACATGACAGGTCTTCAGGAATTTAGGCTGATGAACTGACCACATGGTTGATGAATTGAAACAGCATCCTTGTTCGGAAGGAAGTATGCTTGCTGTCCAAGTTGTGGGAGTAGGGGGTGATGAGGAGAAATGGGGGACATGATTGAAGGTGAGATCCAAAGTAATGAAAAGGGTTTTTAAAAAAGATACTAATAAACAAATAGGAAGTGCAGCAATTTAGATGATCACCCCACAGCAGAATAAAACAGGAGTCTAAGACCTGGGATGCTTTAGAGGACTGTCAAAATTGTATGACCTTCATGTCTTTTAAAGAAAACCACTGAAAATGATGACGAATAATGGCAGTTAATGGATCGAAGGTATATTTACCATGAACCATACTCTAAACAAATACTCTTTGAAACAAGTTCTACTTTTAGAAGCTAAAAATATTACTATTTTCCAGGAAAGGTCGTTATTTTAACACAAATTACCTCTCGTAGGTTTACTAAAACACTCTGAAATGGGCAGCAGAATACAGAGTGGACCATCTAGTCCGGTAAGCTTGGAACACAATAAATCTGACTTGCTTTGAATGTCCTTGTACTCCAGCTACTTCCCAGTAGTTCAAGTAAAATAAAAACAACTTTACCAATTCAGTTTTTGCAAAGGGAATATAATTTCTTGGAAAATACATCACCTTAAAAACTGGTCCTGGCCCTGTTTATGTCACAGACCAACTGTGTGACTTTTTTGCAGTCATGACCTTTCCAGACTCCTGGTGTCTTACCTGTAAAATGAATTTGCATAATTTGGATCCAACTCTAAAGTGCTATTCCTCTATGTTGAAACCTACAGCAATCGTTCTTAGATAGCCAAGTGGCAAAGAAAGATGACTTCGTGCATACTGGGTAGCAATTAGTTCTACTGATGACTTTGCCAACTGGTTTGACTTGAAAGTATCTCATATAAGCATAGTTTCTATTGCTACTGAGGACTAGTTCTATTATTCTGGGCCTAATTTGGTATCAGTCCTACTGATGATAGATTCTTAGATTTTTTGTGTGTAATTATGAAATAGCAGGTTGTGCCTATGGCTGTGTAGTCTAATGGAAAGAGTATAGCATTGTGGAGCAGGTGCACTGAAACCCACTTCTCGTCTTATTGCTACTGAATTTCATGGACCATGAAACAGTTATTTAACTCAGAATGGAGAGCAAGGACAACAGACTTCCTCTCCTTATCAGGTCAGAGATAGATAAGAGAGAGCCATTCAAAAGTGCCAAATACTGCATTAGGCAAATGGTGGCAACCCAGTAAAATAACACATCCAGGCTGAATTTAGGTGCCGAGAGAGACCCACTGGGAGACCTCCAAAGGAGAGTTTGGCTTGAGTTGATTTAGGTAGGTTTTTATGCATAAGCTTAGGCGGAGTGAGGAGAGCAAGGTATCAGTGAAGCAACAATAACTGAGTACGTGGTCTTAGCAACAGCTGAAGTTCTCATGTGATAACTGCCTGCGTCTTGTAACCTAGCAGGCAGGGTGGGTGTGCTTTGTCCTAGCAGAGTAGAGGGCTGGCAACAGGATGTAGAAGTCAAGCTGTGACTGTTTGCGGAGCTCAGATGGTTGGGAGAAGCCACTCCTAGGATTTGGGCAGCTGAGGGAAAATGAGGGTCAAACTTATCATCGAGTAAAGGTCAATCTTAAGTTACATGCTGAGATCTGTCAAGATGAAACTTTGTTCCTACAGCTAAATTGAATTTCTATCTTTAGTTCCCATTCCACTTGTATGAAAGTTAATTTCAATCATTTCCCTCTCACTTCAGTTGCATTCGTGCCATAATCCAGAAGAGCTACATAGCATCGAAGCACTGACATCACTTCACCTGCCCTCCCAACACCCGTGTGACCACCCTCCCAACTAGTCTCTGGTTGTCAGTCCCTCCAGATGTTGCTGCATCTTCCTCTTTGCAATCTACAATTTCAAGGGCTCTCCATGTCTGGAAAAGCTTGGAAAGACCAATAAATAAATAAATAAATAAATAAATAAATAAATAAATAAATAAATTCAGAAAGGTAAAAGAACATCCAGAAAAGTAAAGGCACTGACAACAAGAAATGGCATGGGGTAGGCTGTAATAGCAGTAGAACATTTGCCTCACATGCCTTAGGCCCTTGGTTCAATCCCTAAAACTATGAAGTAAAGAAAAAAAAAGAACATGTTAAGGAACGTAAGGAAGAAGAAAATGCTAAGAAAACGATAGGTGGCTTAGGTGATTCAAAGACATCTCAGAGTAAAGGAAGACCAAAATACAGCTACCAGAGAGCTTTTGCAAGAACAGTTTCTATTGAGTAGTAGATACACTATCTTAGTGCAGAGGTACAAAAGGAATACTAGCAGTGAATGTCACAATTTTTAAAGATTTTTTTCTAAAGAAATGTAATTGCAATTATCTTGACTTTGAAAAGGGGAAGAATAAACAGTCACAGTTTTAATTTAGAATGCAATAACTTGAGTAAAGGAAAAGTAATAACTTCTTGTACTGTTCAGAGAGACTCAACCAAAAGAAGGCAGATCCCTGTACTATCAAACTTTTTCTGTAAATAAGATTAAATATTTATTTAAGCCTGTAATAATCAGGCCACTACTTCTCCAAACTAACCTTAAAAAGAAATAACCAATTAAAATTACACTCCTTTTTATCCTACAACAGTCTGAAATAATGAATGCCCATTGAATAATGTGATAAGTACAATTTCAGGTGGAAGAAAGAGAAGAAAAGATCATTGGAACTTTTGTCACAATCTGGAACGGTTGTCACAACTTTCTATGCTCGTAATTCCATGAGACCAACCTATCCTTTTTTATTATAAAAGTTACCATGCATAATCAATATCATCACCTATGACTGATTACTATCAGAGCATTAAGCACCGGTCGTGTATAACTCAGAAAATGCTCAGCTCATGAAAATATTCCTCCTAAATTGTTCTGCCAATTTTGTGAGTTGGAGGAAGAAATGAACAAATGTTATCTGGAGAATGGGGAGAAAATATCACCTGGGGTATAGGGAAAAAATTGACAGCTGTCACAAGTAGCAAAAATATGAACTCCATATATATAAGTATAGCAAAATATGTGCAAGAACTGGGAACTGAAAACTACAAAACGCTAATGAGGAAAATAATCGAAGGCCTACCTGTATGGAATTACACATAATATTGTAAAAATGTCAAGCATTCCCTAGTGGCCTACCTATTCATTGCGATCTTGTTCAAAATCATAGCAGAATTTTTCCTTGTATACTGACAAGCTGATTTCAAAAAGATAAAGAAACTAGATGTTCACACCAATTTTTAAAAACCAGTAGAAAGATTCACATTATCGGACCTTCGATTCACCTTAAGGAACTGCACAAGTTGTAATAGTGAAGCCAAGCAATTGATAAATAGCCTTTTATTTTATGATAAAAGCCTAGTTTTTAAGAAGAAAATGCATCACCAAGCTTTCACCTTGGGAATATGCATCAGGCTGCCTAGAACTCCGTGCACTTTGGAAGGCTACTGGATCTCTCCACTCCCGAAAACAATTTGTCCTTTTCAATATCCAGAATTCTTACAATGACACTGATAGCACATGTTGGCTGCTGGAAGGTGACTGCGTAGAAGCAAAGAATAAACATCACTTCAGTACCACCTCTCCCCTTCCTTCCGATGGTTCCGGTGGCCTCATCAAAGGACACAGGGTAATCGTCAGGATGAAGAGAGCAGGCACAAAAGTTCAGGGTCTTACTAAGGCAGATCTTGTAAATGTCTTCATTTGATCATGTACAGTACAGTTTAGATCCAATTTTTTGAAACAAATTGTTCACACACAGCCAAGAATCTGTTCTGCCTTATGTTCTGAAGTACTTTTTATAAAATATATATCCCTTGAAAATTCAGGCACCATCCTTTCCTGTGAAGAGACAGCGATGTACTAAAAGCCATACCCAGGAAAAGCAGCTAGAATGATTAATGACTGGTTTGAGATTTGAAATGACAAACTCATGTCATTCTTGGTCTTCAAATCCCTTAGCTTCAATTTTTTCCTGTTTTTCCCCACTCCACTTTCTCTTCCAGTCTCCCCTTTTCCCGCAAAACTTCTCACAGACTATCTCTTTTGACGCTGCTTATACAACAGCACAGATGTGGCATTTATTCATTTATAAAAAGATGGAAATTCTGTCATATGCCATGCACTGTGCTAGGAATTGAAAATATAAAATTAAAAAAATAGTCTTCATGGGATTTATAATCTACTGTGGCAAAACTTAAAATTCCTGTGTTATTGCTAACTCTTCCCTCCATCTGTCCCTCTATCGCTTTCCTCTGTATACATATTTATTATCCATCATCCTTTCCTGTCACATGCACACAGGGTGCAGACTTAGCAACCAGTATAACTTTAATTGATAGACTCAGGAATCAGTACACAGAAGCTATCAGAATGCTAAAAATACATGTCAAGGCTCCCTGTTAAGGCAACAACAAATAATAAAAGAGTTAGGATTAGCAAACAAAGCAAAACAATTTATTTTTAGCAACAAGTTGACTATCAGATTAAACATAAATAGAATTAAGAAAAAGGTATACAAAGCACCTCTTCAGACCCCACAGAACCTGTGTTTCTGCCAGACCAGTAAGGAGGGACAGGGAGTCACATTTATGTAAACACTGCTGTGTTCCAATTCTTCTCTCATCTATTATTGAATCCTTTCCAGATCCCCTTAAGCGCTTCCCTTGAGCATTCTTGAACAATCCCTGAAGATCTCCCAGTGGTCCTGATGAGTGAGGGATTCCTGCTCCCATTTCCTTCTCTCCTGCTCTGACCTCAGCTCTGGCTCTGAGAGGCAATGTCAGCAAGCCCCTTGATCTCTGTGAAGCTGGTTGAATGGGGTGAATATGCAATTTTACTGATGCTGCCTCTGATGGCATTTTTTGTCAATGTCTGCTGAAGTCATGCTGTGCTCATGCTGCACTTCGCTGAAGCTGCTGAATCTCCAATATGGCAGGTGTCCTCCCCTGCTGATGGCCCAGTGCCTTCAATTCAGCAGTGACATTTTATGCTCTCTGCTGAGTGGATAAAACAGCAAGCCTCACCTGGGTTACTCCACACTAAATATATCGTGTTAGTAGTTCAGAATGCAGCAACAAACTCAAGACAAATAAGAAATACAGTACTAGCTCATTTACAAGGAAATCTCCAAAATTCTGAGCCTATTGGTAATTATGTCAGAGAGCAAGTTTAGGAAGCCAAAGTTGAGCTCTGACCTTGCATTCTAAACCTAGACTTCAGGCATGAGCACAGAGGCATGCCAGGGTCCGCAAACCTCTCTTCATAACACTTAGACAATGGGCCTTGTCTTATCCACCAAATTTCATGTGGTACAGAAAGTTTGGAGAAGAATAAGGTGAAACCAATCATGACCTGGACCACTGAGTGGGAAGACTTTCCCAAAGAAACAGCAAGAAAGAGACTGAGAGAATGCACAAGTGCAGTACACCAAGATGTTCATTTCATAGGAAGAAAATGTTCAAATGGGAAGGGGAACCAGAGAAGGGGGAAGGAAGAAGCAAGGAGGGGAAAAGAAAAAAATGAGAAACAAAGGAAAAAATGGAAACAAAAGTTTTGTAAAAAAGGAGGAGAAGAGGGGTTGAAAGGAGGGTAGAAGAATGAGAAAAAAGAATCAAGTTACATCATGTACAGGTAAAAAAAATTCCCTATGATGAATGTGATCATTATGTATACCTAAAATCTACCAATAGACAATTAATTTTTAAAATGCCTTTCCACACTCAAAAGTAAGATATTCATTTCAGATAGTTTGATTTGCTCACCTCCCTGCTACTCTGTGCTGCTCTGATCTGGAGGATTCCTTGCTGCACTTGAGCTGTGGAGATAAAATTCTGGGGAACCTGTGCAAGGACCAAGGAGGGGTTAGCGACCTGCACCCACCAGGGATTCTAATCTCATGTCTGATCTTTACAACTCTTGCAGACACATAGAAAAATGAAGAATAATAGCAGTGAACCAATAAAAAATTATCTCTACTTTTCCTAAATCTAGACTTACCTTTTGTGTCTTGTCTATTTCGTAAGACTGTCTTCAGAAGATGGGCTATAGCCCTTCCCAGTTTAAAGACACAAGGAAAAAACTGCACTCAATCTTCAAAACCTATCATGTACCAAGACAGGAACATGAGGAAAGAGGCACAAGTATTTCTCCTTACAGGTTTTGAAAGAGTAAACACTGGCCGAGTGTAGTGACACAAACCTGTAGTCCCAGCACTCGGGAGGCTGAGACAGGAGGAGAGGTTCGAATTTGAGACCAGCCTGGGCTACAAAGTGAGTTCAAAGCTAGCCTGAACTGTATAGGAAGACCCTGAGAGAGGGAGACAGAGAGAGGGAGAGAGGGAGAGAGAGAGAGAGAGAGAGAGAGAGAGAGAGAGAGAGAGAACATCTGAGCCTTTAATGTCACTCAGAATATTGAATAAACTTAATTTTTAGTTTTATTTGTAGCCTCCCTCTAAAATGCAAGTCAACCCATGCCTGCAGTATCTGAGCAGGATCTGCACAAGGTGTCTAAAATCTCCTTTACTCTGCCAAAGTTTGGGGTTGTGCTATACCAACACACCTGATATTGACACAATCTACCTTTCTTGGAAAACTCTTTTCCAACACAGCTCTTATCATTCATGTAAGTGACCCCTGATGAGCCCCCGTTTCAACCTTCCAGACAGCCCTCAATGCATCTTAATGTAAGAGGAGCACAACATTAACTTTGTGTAAAATCAAGATCTGTCATAAACAAGGTTTTAGTAACATTTCAGTCATCTATATTTATCTTTTTGTCCAATTAATCAAACTATTTACATGGCCCTAGATGTAGATAGACAGATCACCAGTCAGATAAAAAAAAAATTCCTGCATTAATTCAAATGACCAAAACATTTAGATCAAAAATTTCATAAAAATGCTTTAAAAAAACTCTGTTCTCTTTTACTAAGAAACGTACTCTGAGGCTGTTATCAAAGTTCATGTAACTGACAATATCTTTTGTGAGTATAATCTTAAATTCCGGACTGTTACTTTTTAATTAGTGAAGATAAATGAAGACCTTGGTGTGTAGCTCTGAACTTCAAGATTTGCATATTGTCTTCAATGTGTCTATAATTGCAAAAATTTTATATTCCCAAAATTTTAAGACCTTAATTGCATTTACCAAAGTGAGATTTAAAAAATAAGCATTTTGATTAGCATTCTTGCAAAGAAATAAAATAGCCTACAATTACAGTCTTTTCCCTAACTTGCTAAGAATGAGCTAGATAAAGTTTGGAAACACAGTGGGAAAATCAAGTTCTAAGTAAACACCAAAGAGGACACCAGCCCTGGTAAGTACTTTACAAGAAAACATCACCATTGTACTTAAATTTTTAAAACTCAAGAGGTGAACATGGTGGTGCACACCTGTAATTCCAGCACTTTGGGAGGCTGCAGCAGGAAGATTTCTGTGAGCTCGAGGACAGCCTGGCTACATAGTGAACTTAGGGCCAGTCTGAACTACATAGCAAGATCCTGCCTCAAAAAACCTATCAATCAATCATAAGTGATGAAATTAATTACATTTAGTGATTTCAATCAAATAGTCTTTTTGATAAATTGCATGATCAACCCCAGTTCTTCACTTGTTTCCTGAATCCATACCTTTTGCTATGTGATTTTGCAGTTACACTAAAAATGTGTTTCTGGGTTGTGCTTTTGTGTTTGTTTTTGTTTTTTGCCAACAGACAAATGAGATGGAAGTGAAATTGTGCCAGTTGTTTGCTAAATCTAAAGGGTTTTGTGTATTTCTGTTTGAATTATTGTGTTTCTGACACCTGTGGGAGAAGTTCACCCATGAACTTGCCCACTATTTCAAATGGGATAATGAACAATATGTGTTGGTTGCTCCAAGCAACCACTCCAGATCACTTGACACCCCAGCCAATCGACAGATGCATCAGTGAGTCCAGGCAGAATAAAAAGGAAACTGTCATTCCATCCCAGTTTAGATTTGCTGAGTTCCAGTTGATCACAGGTACCTACCAGAGAAAAATAATACTTAGCAAAGACCACTGAGGTTTTGTGGGTTGATATGCAACAACAGTTAGCTGACACACTCTATATTTTATTAATTGTAAGTTTTATGAATATTTACTTAAATTCCTAAATTTAATAATTTGAACTTTCAATTCTTTGTAAAAGCTAACCTCTAACTCCTCTAAAAATTAAAGTTGCAAGGTAGAAGCGGAATACTAGATTTTCACAACAATGTGTGATGTGACCAGTTACATTTCTTACTACGTATTTCAAAGCACATGGGATGTAAGGAGAAACAAAAAGTCTAAGGTGCTAGCCAGAGAGAAGAAGAAGCAGAAATTCAGGTGAAAGATAATGATAATCATTGATCTTGCTGGTAGAATTTTAAGCAGTACACCCTAGCCAAACTGACAGGTTTGTGATTTATAATATCCTGGTCCCATTCCACAAGTTATGGGAAGAAGACTTTATGTCACTTCACCAATCACTTCACAGCACACCAAGACAGGAAGAGATTGTCTACTTCTAAATCATGTAATCAAAGCAAACTTTTTAGAAGGTAAAGAGAGTGACAACATCTAGACAGTTATTTTGAGCCATTTACTCAAGTACCATCAACATCTGTGTTCCATCTTTTCAAACCATTTCTCCAAGCTAGTCATTAGAATTAGTAAGCAAGTACAACCTGGGCTCCTAAAATCTCATGAGTAGAAAGAATTTCACTGGTTAATTTCTAGTTCTTTTCTTTTACTTATCCAGATTGAAATAAAACCACTCAAAGTCCTGCTAACAGTGTTAAAATGTTTATGTCAATTAAATTAAATTATTACTCTTTTACCTAATAGCAAGTTACCTTCAATGAATAATTGAGTCAAAAACTATTTAAAAGGTGGTATTTCCTAACTTGTTTTACATTAATTATTGTCCCAGTCCTGTGCAGGTTTATTAAGAAATTAAATATCTAAGAAGATATAAAATAAATTTAGAAGAATAAAAGATGAGAAAGCTAATTTTCTACTTAAATAGAAATATTTTTCTTTGAAAGTAGCCTGAAACTTTGTAAGTTCTTACAAATATAAATATTCACCGACTCCATTAGGAGTTAGAATTACTAAAGTCATGTTCATTAGACACAATATGTAGATATGTGTAAACTTTATTATAAATTTGTGAAAGTCACCTGTGCCCTTTAATTTTTTTAAGCATTGTTTCATTAATTCAAGAATATTTGTTGGACTTTGTCTCAATCAGGCCTCTAAGGAAACAGGTGTCATTTTCAAACTGGGATATTTTAAGAAGAGAATCATTATAAAGCAATAAGGTGAAGGGAGAAAAATACAGAGTAATGCAGTGATTCAGCACTAAAAAAGACCAGATCTGTAGCATATCCACAGGTTTAAAAGTGTATTTGTCTGCTTATAATGACAGGGTTCCTTTATTCTGCCCCATTTTTTCTGTCCCATTTCATTCAAACTAGCAATGTCTTTGCCAGTGTAATTCTAACTTTATTCCTGGCCTCTGATGAAATAGATAATTAAATCCTTGAGTCACACCCATGATCCTTTTTAGTAAATAGTTGTTTATTTGTGCCCTTAGTAGTCTCTTCAAAAAAAAGTTTTTCTTGGTTTGGCAACAAGGATAGGCCAGGGATATTTCAGTCTTCATATCCTGGTGTCCGTTTGCTTTCAGTTCCTTCCTCAATTCAACTCACTGTTTGTGTTTTGATATAAGCAGTCAGGAGAAACCAAAGCTTCTCTTGGCTCTGAAATCTACTCAGCTAAATATCTAACCACATTGCTTACAATTTCTACCATTCACGCAATACTAGCTCATAATTACTCAGGTTTTTTCCATTTTATAACTTGGATCACCCATTTCTTCATTTCTGTCTTGGACTTCACTGAATCCTTTATATCCACATTTCTAGGGTGTACCTCAAAACACTTTCAACATCTCTATCCATTTCCTATTTCCAAACTTGCTTTCTCCTGTTTATTAGGTATTTGCTACAGTAGCACCCCATTCCTTAGTATCAAAAGCTACGTTATTCAGCTCACGTTACCATAACAAAATACTGCCACACCACAGTTCTGAAAACAGGAAGTCTGAGACCATGGTTAGGTTCTGCTGTGAGTTTTCTTCTCGGGTCTTCTTGGCTGCCTGCTTACTGCATCCTCTCATAGCAGGATGAGAGACAGAGGTATGTAGAGACTGAGACAGAAAGAGAGCCTCTCTGGTTTCTTTTTTTCTAAAGTCACTAATCCCATCCTGAAGGCCCCACCCTCTTGGCCCCTTTTAAACCTATTTACTTCCCTAAGGCCACATCTTCAAATACCAAAACAATGGAGACTACATCTTCAACACCTGAATTTTGTTTTTTGGTTTTTTTTTATTTTAGCGAAAAAAAAAAAAAAAAACAGAAAAAAAGACATATAAAACAAAAAGCAAAAGAGACAAACAAACGACTAGAGTAAATACACTACAGTAACATTGCAGATTTACAAAATTGGATGACAGAAACTTGAGAATGCTTGCAATATTGCACATCGTTATCTTTAAAATGGCTACTTACATTAACAGATATAGACATGTAAAATTAATCTAATCATATGAGCATTAATTGTTCTTTCTCAACAACGAATAGATTCAACAGTGTGTTCATTCTAGTTATCTTACATATACATATATACAGGTTTATACCTTTTCCTCTTCCCTTTTCTATTTCTGCCTTTTCGCTTCCCAGTTACACTTGCACTTTGAGCTGTTCTTCACCCTTACGTAGTATTTACTATAGATTTTAGATCATATATACTTTTCCATTTCTTACACTAGGGAGACAGTACGGTATTTACACATGTGGGTTTGGTTTATCTCACTTATGAGTATGGTCTCAAGTCGTGACCATTTACTTACAAAAGTCTCAATGCAATCTTTCTTAATAGCTGAGTAGTACTCCATTGTACAAAAATACCACATGTTTTTTATCCATTCTTTGATTGATGGGCACTTGGGTTGTTTCCAAGATCTGGCTATTACAGCTGAATTTTGGAGAGATGCAAATCAGTCAATAGTAAAGGCTGGCCGGGTGTGGTGGCTCATGCCTTTAATCCCAGCACACGGGAGGCTGAGGTAGGAGGAGCGTTGTGAGTTCGAGGCCGGCTTGGGCTACAAAGCTAGCACAAGGCCAACCTGAGTTACATAGTGTGACCCTGCCTCAAAAAAATTAGGGCTGGGAGTTTGGCTCAGTGACTTAAGCGCCTGTCTGGCAGGCGCGAAGTTGTGAGTTTGACTCCCGGTGCTAGAAAAAAAACAAAACAAAAAAAAAAATCAACAGTAAAAGAAGAAAGCAGAATTACCAGAAATCATGAGGAGGGGCCCTGGTAACAAGAAGTTACTTTAAGAGAAGCAGTAACTTTAGGGATCACAGCCCCCAGAAGTCACTCCCATAGGACAGGAGCCAGCAGACAAGGCAGTAAGTATTCTTTTCCTCCCTCCCAGTGCTCTCTTGATAGGGAATGGGAATACAGTGGTGAACAAACAAACAAACAAACAAACAAACAAAAATGCTACAATTATACATATGACATTCTGAACAGGGAAAACAGAAAAACAAGCTGATAAAGGCTTCAGAGAAAAAATAAAGCTACACAGTGTCACAGAGAGAACTCTAATGAAAGAGGTGACTTTTAATTTAAATAAGATGGTCAGGGAGGTCTTGCTGAATACAATTATTTGGAACAAAGATACAAAGGGAAGGAAGGACCACTCCAAGTAGAAAGAATGCAAAGCAAAGAAATCTCTGCCTGACGAACATGCCAGAGACCAGGGCCGCCATCCAAGACAAAGTAAAGAAGGGGAGAGGAGTTGGAGTGAAACTCTGAGAAAGAAGTCACTGAGTAGGCTCTTGCAGACTAGTGTAAGAATTTAACTTTTATTGTATGAAGTAAGAAATAATTTGAGGGTTTCCAAGTTCAGGAATGACATAATTGGATTTAAACTTTAAAAGTATCATTCTGGTTGCTGACTTGAGAATAGACTAAAGGAGGTGAAATCAGAGACAGAAAGACTTATTCAAAGGCTACTGTAAAATGCAGGCAAGAGGTGACCGTGAGCTGGACTAAAGAGAGAGAGAACACAGAAGGAGGCAAGTGAAGTTCATTTCACTTGTAAAGAGTACAGAGATTGTAAGGGCAAATTTGGGTATCAAAATCCCTGGATTTATTTATATCTGTCATTCAGCTGTTAACTAGAGAACATCATCTAACCTCTCCGTGCTTCAGTTTCCCCATTTGTAAATTAAAAATAATAATGGAATCAGTGAATACAATTATTTTTAGATTTAAATGATACAGTGCACATAAAAATAAAAACAAAATTCTCAATAAATATGATAATTTTAACTTACTTTTAAAAAACTTTCTAATCTGCCTTTTAAAAATTAATTCTTAGTACTATTATATTGTACCATCTCATGGAGTCTGGAAAAAGTCTGCACAAAACCATTTTACTGAGTATTCAGGTTTTTTTTCAATTTCCCTAATTATCTCTGTTCTGAACCCCTGAAGACCCAAAGCAATGAGGAGATTTCTTCTTTATCTAGAAGACCCATACTACCTTATCTTATTCAAAAAAAGTTCCTAGTAACATGTACACATTGTTGGTGGGGGTATAAATTAGTACAGTAACTATGGAAAACTACATAGTTGTCTCAACAAACAGAAACAGAATTATCACCGGGGATGGTGGCACATACCTGTAATCCCAGCACTTGGAAGGATTATTGCAACTTCGAGGCCACCGTGGGTTACGAAGTGAGTTCAAGGCCAACATGAATTGCATGGGGAAACCCTGTCTCAAAAAAAAAATTATATTGATCCTTCTATCCCACTTTTGGGCATTTACCCTAAAGATTATAAATCCATTTGTCAAAGAGACATCTGCAATCCCCTGTTCACTGCAGCACCAACTAAATTCACAATAGTGAAGTTATAGAATTAGTCAAACTGTTCATCAACAAACAAATGGATAAAGAAAAGTGGTGCATTTTCACAATGGAGTGATATTCTTCTTTAAAAAGTAGGAAATTCACCAGTTCTACTGCTTTGTTTTGATTGTTCTGTCATCTTTTGTTGGATTGTACTATCTTTAAAATAGAATTTAAAAATTTTTTAAAAAGTAGGAAATTCTATCATTTACAAAAATGTGGATGGAATTGGAGAATATTATGGTAAGTGAAATAACCCAGGCACAAAAGGGAAATACTTCATAATCTCAATTATATGTGAAATATAGAACAATCTCATTCACAGAAACAAAGAATGGAAGGGTGGTTATACAACATGAGGCTGAAAAAAATGGATAATGCCCAAAAGGTCCAAAACCTCAGACAGAGAAAACGAGATTTTTTTGAGATATATTATACAAGATGATGAATATAGTTAATGATAATGTACTGGAAATTTTACATTTCTGAGAGAAAATTTCAAATGATCTTACTAGAACACTTGTCTTGAAGTGATTAGTTAACTTGATTTAGTTATTTTAAACTTATAAATTACATTACTTTATAGCCCATAAATGTATCCAAGCATAAATTGTGTATTTATCATTAAAAAATTAAATCAGAGAAAGAAGAAAAATCCTAATTAGTTTGAGTTGTGTCCTGTCTCTCAGTTGTGTCCAGTCTCCCCTTGTCCCACCTGCTGGTTCTAGACCTCTTTTGAGCTCCCAATTCCATCCCTCTTTCGTGCTGCAACAATTTTAATATTCAAAGACAGTAACTAGACCTTTCTTTCCTTATCAAAGTAGCATTTAGATTCCTGATTTCCCCCAGTCCTCTAGAACAAAGTGCAATAGAAGGCATGAAAGACAAGAAGAGTGCCCTGAATTTGGAATCAGGAAAAAAAACACTTCAACACCTCCTCCTTCCATTTTCTTAGCTATAGTTGATGGAAGCTGAAAGCTCACAAGGAGGTCTCTCTTGTGGTTACAGAGAGGGTGTTCACTCAGTGTTAAACAATTAGATGTAGGTAGAGTGTGTGTGCTTCCCTGCTCTTCCTTCTCCTTTCCCAGATGATGCCATGAAACCAGAAAGGAGGGATTGTGTTTCCTCCAGGGCTGATTTCAGGGAGCCTCACTACCAGCGCTAAACTATCTATCTCAGATTTCTTCATTTTCAGAAAAATACTTTAATTGTATCCAGATTTCTGTGAAAATTCCATTGAATGCAAGCTTGCCTTTTAAAACTGTCCTCCCATAACTCTGATACCATCTCTCTGAGTTCAGAGAATCACGCATATAATCTGTCTTTATTTTCTTTTAAATTAGTTGTGGAAGCTAGATTAAATATTCTGTAAATCTCCTTCATGGGCTCATTAATATTCTACCCTTGGGTTTTCTTGTCAGAGTATGCTTTCTAATAAATCTCTGTGTAATTCAGATCAAATAATGTACCTGAAAGCCAAATTCATCCTTATGATTCACTTTTCTTCATTTGAATAGGATTAGTCCTAGCCTATTGTCTCAGCCATAGAAAGTGCTTAATAGGTGATTGTGGGATTTAATATAGATAGGAAAACTACACTGGGATAATATTACCTATTTTATCTCCACTTGACTACCTTGCTTTAATCTCTAGCAATTTGCTAAATAAAGCAGCACTTAGGTTTGCATCATGTATTAGCTCTTTAAGCTTTCAAATTTGTAAGCTCATTATATCTTTAAGATTACTTCTCTGTCATATTTTCTCTCCTAATCAAAAATAAATGAACTTTAAGTTTAGAAAGTTTGGATTATTAGAAAAGCACAACATGTTTTATTTATTTACAGCCAGTATTATTACTCATATGATATTACAAATTTGACATTATGCTAGAAGAGTATTATTCTTTTATTTAACATATTATAATGATACACCAACTGTTTAAGCAGTTTTGTAACATGATATAAAATCATGAATGACTCTTTCCTGAGAAATTTTTTCTAGAATTAATAGATAAAAATACCTTCAACACAAAAATTTTAGCTTTCTGAAATTATATGTTAATATTCGATTACTTTGATTTCACCTGACTTAGCTTTTCCTACTGAACTGTAAAGTACATATCCCCCAAAATGATGATGCTAATACTGATGATCAAAAATTGTGACAAATATCACATTGAGTCAATTTGTCATATCAAATGTCAAAGATACATAATAATATGAATTTATAGATAGGTAAATGGATGGTTTCAGTGAATGCATGACTGGATGAATTTAATGAAGCTGAGTTGGGCTTTTTTTTTTCTATTAGGGCAAGAAATTAGGTTTGCATTATGAAATGCTATAGTTAGGATCTGAAATATCCCCTAAAGGCACTCATATAAAAGCTTAGTCCCCCCCATGTCAGCGTTATTAGAAGGTGGTGGAAATTTTAAGCAGTGAAGTCTAGCAGAAAGTCTTCTGCTCATGATATATACACCCTTTAAATGAATGATGGAACGCTGCCCATCTCTCTTTCTTTCTGCCCTACCCATATTCACACACATCACCCTCACACCTGACCTGTGAAGTGAACAGGCTATATATATCTTTCATTTACAGCATGGGGTTATCCAATATGAGGACCCACTACAAAGCTTGGGGAACTAAAAATAAATACACATGGTGATAATCATTTCATTAGAAATTATCACAATCTACCTCTTACATAAGGGTAAACACAAGTATATGTTCCTCTAACTCTAGATTATCTTATTTCTTCCAAAAGTCATAATCAGTTATCATCTCTGAAGCACAGAAAACCATGTATTGGGAGCAAATTCTTTGCTATCACTAAAGAAAGAGATGTTGAAGAAAAGCATCAGTGACTATTGTATCTTGATCTACCTGGGAGAAAAAATTACAATTCTCTCTAGTGCTTTTTCTTTGTCACACATTACCTGCTACACTAGCTTGTGGTGCCAGTATGATGTGTTCCTCTCTCTCACTTGAATTCAGACATATTTAAGAATACAAACTTTAAATTTTCTATGGTGGCACACACAGACAACTCCAACACTTGGGAGGCTAAGGCAGGAGAATCACCATGAATTCAAGGCCAGCCTACAATGCTAGTGAGTTCAAGGCCAGACTAAACTACGTAATCAGATGCTGTGTTGGGCCCTCAGGGACAAGGAAGCCGCATCCAGCAACTTCAACCATGTGGGGACCTGTAGTGAGGTCCATGGAAAGTAGAAAGACACACAAAGCCACCAGTCATCATCCAGAGGCCTTCAGTGAGGGTTGCAGGCCCACTGCAAGACAGGCAGTCAGCCCAGGAATCAACCAGGACTTGGCATCCAGCTGATCTGGAGGGGCACAGGAAAATACAAACACGAAGCAGCAAAATGCAATCTCAAGCATCCAAAACAAGTCCAGGAGACATACATATAGATAAAATTGGAAGCCACACACTTGTAATTTCTGAAATGATAGAAACTGAAGAAAAGAAGCAACTCCATGAGACTATAAAGGAAACCAGATCAGAAATAATCTCTCAGGTAAAAGAAAAAAAATGACAACCATAATGAAAGAACTCATGAGTATATCTAAAGAAGACATAGATTTAAAAAAATAGAGGAGTATAGGAAAATGATGGAAACCTTAAATGAACAGATAGGAAAGAATTAGAATGCATGAAACAGATTCAAGGAGATTTCCAAGAAATAGAAACTTCTATCAAATACTGACAAAGCTGCTTAAATGAAACAGAAGATAGAACTTCAGACCTTGAAGACAGGATTGCAGTTTGTGATCTCAAAAAGAAAGATCTCTTAAAAATAACAAAGGATCAGAAAATAACAATTGAACAACTGCAAGATAATGCAAAGAAAAACAATGTAAGACTGACAAGTGTCAATGAAAAAGGAGTCAACGCAAATGACATAAAAAGACTATTTGCAGAAGTAATAGAAGAAAATTTCCCAAGCATGAGAAAAGAAACTGAAATACAGAGAAGTGAGGCATTGCCTTGGCTACTTTTCTGTCATTGCTGCGACAAAATACCTGACCCCAAAAGTTAAGGAAGGAAAGGTTTATTTAGCTCACACTTTGTGGAGGTTTCAGTTCACACTTGACTAGTTCCAAGGCAAAGAGACAACAGTTCATGGTGGTGGAAGGCAGCAAAAGCAGCAAGAGCAAAAGGAGAAGAGCATGCCATCTTTCCTCCCCTATATTGTATGCTCACTACCCATCCCTGGGTGGGTGCAGCACTCATAGTGCCAATCTCAGTGTTAGGCAATGAACCAATCACAAACACAAGATTCAGCTGCCTTTGAAAGTCCTACCCCCTCCCTGCAATTGTGATGTTTTGGGGAACATCCAGATACAAACCATAACAGGCATATAAAACTCCAATTAGCATAACCAAAGTAAATCTACACCAGACTTATAATACTCAAGGTCCCAGAAATTCAGCACAAGAACAGAATATTAAAAGCTGTTAGAAAAAAGAAGCAGATCACCTATAAAGGAAAATCCATCAGAATCACGACAGACTTCTCAACACAAACCATCAAGTCAAGGAGAAGTTGGAGTGAAGTATTTCAAATTCTAAAAGAAGACAACTTCCAATCCAGATTGTTGTACTCTGCAAAACTGTCTTTCAAAATTAATAGAGAAATAAGATACTTCCAAAACAAAGAATAACTGAAGAACTTCATGACCACAAAATCAACACTACAAAGAGTACTAAAAGGTATTCTAGAAAGAGATAAAAATAACCACAATTATAAGAACAGCAAAGAAAGAAACAACCAAGTAGGGCAAGCAATTAAACAGAGAGGGAGTTAGGGAATGAACACCAGAAAGACAACATGACAAAAATAAGCCAATATATCACAATTATAACCATTAATGTAAATGGCCCCAATTCACCAATCAAAAGAAATAAACTGGCAAAGTGAATCAAGAAATAAAATGAAACAATATTCTGTACACATTTAACTCAAAAGGAAATTCATAGACTGAAAGTCAAACCATGGAAAATACTCAATACAACAGAAACCCAGAAAAAAGCAGGTGTAACTGTCCTGTTTGAAGACAATTGAACTTCAAGTCAAAAATGATCAAAAGAGATAAAGAAAGCCACTACATACTTGTTCAGGGAACTTCAAGAGGAAGACATAACATTCATAAATATATATGCACCAAATATAGGAGCATCCAACTATATAAGATGAATATCAATACACAGGAAAAATCAACTAAGCAAAAGCACAATTATAATGGGGGACGTTAACGCCTCATTGTCCCAAAGAGATGCTTCAACTAGGCAAAAAGTTAGCAAAGAAACAACATAACTGGATGAAACTTGTGAACAAATGTACTTAGCAGCCATGCACAGTGTTCCACCCAATGACATCAGAATACATATTCTTCTCAGTTGCATGGGGAATGTTCTCTAAAACAGACAACGTACTAGCCCATAGACATGCTTAAGTAAATGCAAAAAAATTGAAATTATCTGTCCCAAGTGCAATGAAATTGGAAATTAATGACAAAAGAAACTGCAAAAGCACATTAAAATTAAATACCACCCCCTCTGAACAACCAGTAGGTCACATGGAAAATTTAAGAAGAAATTTAAAAATATCTACAATGAAATGAAAATATAAATACCACTTATCAGAACCTTTAGGATGCAATGAAAGCAGTCCTCAGAGGAAAAATTTTAGCAATGAAATCTCACATCAGGAAAACAGAATGAGCATAAATAAACAACCTAATGCTGCACCTCAAGCTTCTAGAAAAACAAGAGCAAGTCAAGCCCAAAGCTCAGAGAAGTGAGGAAATTATAAAGATCAGAACAGACGTTAATGCCTTTGAGACTAAGAAAACAACACAAAGAATTAATGAATTGAGGAGTTGGTTTTTTGAAAGAATAAGTCAAATTGACAAAGCCCTAGCCAACCTTACAAAAGAAGAAAAGAAAAAACTCAAATTCATACAACAAGGAATGAAATGGATGAAATCGCTACAGATACTGTGGAAATACACAAGATCATCAATACCTACTTTGAAAACTTATACTCTCACTGGATCAAAAACATAGAATAAGTGGATAGATTCGCAGAAACATATGAATTACCACAGCTCAATTCAGAAGATATAAAAATTCTGAATAACCCAATATCAGTTAAGGAAATTGAAAATGTAATAAAAAACTTACAAACAAAGAAAAGCCCAGGTCCTGATGAATCCACAGCTGAATTCTACAAGAAATATAGAGAATATTTAATGCCAATACTTCTCAAGCTCTTTAATGAAATTGGAAAGGAAACAACTCTCCCTAACTCATTTGGGGAGTCAAGTATTCCTCTGGTACCAAAACCAGAGAAAGACCCAACCAAAAAAGAGAACAACAGGTCAGTCTCCCTAATTAACATAGATGACAAAATCCTCAATAAACTGCTAGCAAACAGAAAGCAGCAAATTATCAAGAAGATTATACACCATGACCAAGTGGGATTCATCCCAGGAATGCTGGGAAGTTTCAACATACTCAAATCAATAAATGTAATACACCATATTAACAAAGCCAATGACAAAAATCACATGATCATCTCAATAGATGCAGAAAAATCTTCTGATAAAGTCCAAAACTCATTCATGATAAAAATAAAACTCTACAGAAAATCAGGATAGTCTCTACCTAAATCTGATAGAACTCATCTGTGACAAACCCAACAGCCAACATCACACTAAAAAGACAAAAACTGAAAGTTTTCAATCTAAAATCAGAAACATGACAAGGATGTCCATTATCACCACTTCTATTCCATATACTTCTGGAAAAATTAGCCAGAGCAATTAGTCAAGAGAGAGAAATAGAAAGAATAAATATAGGAAAGGAAGTCAAATTATCATAATTTGCAGATGACATGATACTCTGCATAGAAGACCCCAAACACTCCACCAAAAGAGGATTTAATAATCAAATTCAGTAGCATAGCTGAATACAAAGTCAACACTCAAAAATCAATAGCATTGCACTACACAAACAGCAAACTCACTGAGACAGAAATTAGGGAAACCACTTCCTTCAAAATAGCATCCAAAAAAATGAAATACTTAGGAATCCATCTAACAAAATAAAATGAAATACTTTGGAATCAACCTAACAATCTAAGTAAAAGATTTATACATTGAAAATTACAGTACTCTGAAAAAAGAAATCAAAGTGGATTTCAGAAAATGGAAAGAATTTCTTGTTCATACATGGGAAGAACAAACATTGTAAAAGTGGCTATACTCCCAAAATTGCTACACAGATTTAAAGCAATCTGATAATATACCATTAGCATACCTCATAAATCTACAGAAAATATTCCTAAATTCATCTGGAACCAGAAGAGGCCTACAATAGTAAGGCAATCCTGGGCAACAAAGGCAAAGCAGGAGGCATCACAATCCTGGACTTGAAATTATACTACAAAGGTACTGTGATAAAATCAACATGGTACTGGCAAAAAAAACAGACTTGAGGATCAATGGAACAGATTACAAGATGCACACACAACTGTAAGGACACTCAGGCCACCTTATCTTTGACAAAGTTCTCAAACATATTCACTGGAAGAAAGATAGCCTCTTTACAAATGGTGCTGGAAAAATTGGCTTTCCACATGTCAAAGATGAACACTAGACACATGTGTATTGCCATGTACTAAACTTAAGTCAAAATGGACCAAAGAGCTAAATTTAAAAATGCAAACACTAAATCTACTAGAAGACAAATTAGGTAGGAATCTTGAAAACACAGAGAAAGCCAGAGAGTTCATGAACAAAAACCAAAGCGCATGGGAAATTCTTCAAAGAATCAACAATTGTGATCTCATCTTATTAAGAAGTTTTGCACATCAAAAAAAATCATCAACAGAGTGAAAAGGAAACCCACAAATTGGGAAAAATTTTAGCCAACTGTCAAAACCTTCTACCTAGAACATATAAAGAATTTTAAATATCAAGCCCTTCAAATTCAATGACCCAGTTCAAAGATGGGTATCTGAGATGAATATACACTTCTCAGAGGAAGAAATACAAATGTTAAACAACTATATGAAAAAATGTTCAACATCAATGTTCACTTGAGAAATGCAAATGAAAACAACACTGACCTTCCATCTCACTCCAGAAAGAATGGCTGCCATCAGAAAATCAATCAGTAACAAATGATGATAGAGCTGTGGGGAAAAAGGAACCCTTCTTTGTTGTAGGTAGGAGTGTAGACTGGTGCAACCACTGTGGAAATCACTGTGGAGATTCCTCAAAAAACTAGGATTTGAAATTCCATTCAACACAGCTAGTTCTCTTCTGAGTATTCCCAGAAGAATTAAAAACATCATACCACAGCAATATATTTTCACCTATGTTTATACCAGCACAATTTGTAATAGCCAAATCTTGGAAACAACACAAATGCCCATCAACCAAGGAATGAACAATAAAGATGTGGTATTTTTATACAAAGAGGTATTACTCAGCTATAAAAAAAGATAAACTTGAGGATTTTATAGGTAATGGATGCAACTAGAGATCATACTCATAAGTGAAATAAACCAAACTCACGTGTGTGAGCATCGTAATGTCTACCTAGTATAAGAAACTGAAAGAGTAATAGATCCAAAATGTATGCTAGATGTTGTGAAAGGGAAATAAACTGCTCAAAAGGAAAGAACAACTGATATGGGGAAAAGAAGGAAAGGGAAACATCATTATATATATATATATATATATATATATATATATATATATATATATGACATATATATGATGATTATATATATATCATAGACATATGATAACTAAGGTAATTGTATTACTAATTTTATTAATTCATAGAAAGGGCCAGTTAGTGCTTATATTGTTTAATTATTTGTATGCCTGTATCTGGTAATCTGAACAACTATTTCAAAGATAAAAATATCCAACATAATAACCATTGTTAATTTCCCATCATTTTGTTTTGATATACTGTATTTTTATTGATTTGTTTTCTTCTATTCTCGTTAATTTTTTTTCATTTTTTTCTTTCATTTTTTTCATCAAATCCATTCTATTCAAGGATAAAAAGAAAGAAAGAAAAGAAGAGGAAGAAGAAAAAAACTACAACAAAATTTTAAAGCGTCAATCAGAGAGCAACAATGGTGCATTCATTGCACACTGTCATCCTGAAATCATTCACCCAGAGCACAAGACGTCTGCATTCAACTGCCTGAAGAATACCAGCACAAATCTTTCTCTTCAGTGAACTCAGAGAAATCAGTAGCATAACTATCTTAACACTTTTTATATACATATACATACACATATACATATGTTATTTCTTTCAGTTTGTCACACTGATGAAACAATATGATATTTACACATGTGTCTTATTTCACTAATGAGTATGTTCTCAAGTTACATCCATTGATCTATAAAAGTATCCAATTTATCCTTATTTATGGCTGAGTAGTTCTCCATTGTATAAAAATATCACATCTTTTTTATCCATTCCTCAGTTGATGGTCATTTATGTTGTTTCCAAAATCTGGCTGTTATTAACTATGCTGGAACATAGGTGCACATATGTCACTGTGGCATGATGTATTTCATTCTTTTGGGATGATACACAGAAGGGAAATAGCTGAGTCTAATGGGACCTCTAATCCTAGATTTTTGAGGAATTTCTACAGTGGTTGCACAAGTCTGCCTTCCCACCTACAGTGAAGAAAGATTCTTTTTTCTTTGCAGTCCCTCCAGCATTTGTTATTGCTTGATTTCTGGGGTGAGGTGGAATCTCAGTGTTGTTTTAATTTGCATCTCTTGAATGACCTATGATGCTGAACATTTTTTCACACATTTATTTGTTGTTTGTATTTCTTCATCTGAGAAGTGTGTACTTATCTCAGAAGCCCATTTTTTAACTGGGCCTTTAAATCTGGGAAGACTGTTTTTTTTTTTTTTTTTTTTTGAGTTCTTTATATGTTCTCAATAGTAATCCCCTGTCTAAGGTACAGTCCACTTCCGGAATCCTCTCTGGTTTCACTAGTAGACAGCCTGTGGAGACAGACTCCCACTCTATCCCAGCAAGCCAGCAGCTGCTTTATGGCAGAGTGGTAGATAATCTCAGCAGGCAAGCCCTGAGGCCAGACTCATTGGGCTCACTGCAATCCAATCAGTTTCCACAGTTCTGTGCCCTGCTAGGAACTGCTAGAGGAAGCCAGCAGCAGTTTTGATTCTGGGCTCCCAGCTAATCACCCTCTCCTGTGGGCTGACTGAGTCTTTTGCACTCACCACCATCCAGTGTAGTCCTCCAGGTCCACTGCTCCCCTCCACTGCCACGTCTCCCCACAGAGGCCACTGGGGTTGTCAGTCATCACTGTCACTCTGACCGTGCGTCTGCAGATTTGAATAGCCCCTCTCATGCAGTGAGTCTGGCTCAGGGTGAGGGCGCTGCCAGCCACTGCCTTCTTCTTCACTGAAGTTTTTCTTTTTACTCTTTCTGTGGGCTTCAATTCACACTTCAGATTCTTCCTGGGTCCAGGGACCCACTTTCTCCCTTCTTATCTTCCTCACAATACTATATATCCAGTGTTTGGATGGTGACTCTCAGAGAGGTTGTTTTCTCTGCTGCTTGCTGCTCTGCCATTTTTCCTGGAGTCTATTCTCCTTAAAATCAAATGTTTAAAAATAAAAGTTGTTAGAGAAAAAATAAATTACTTATAAAGAAATTCCTTCAGAATCACAGTAGACTTCTGAAAACAGACCCTCAAATCAAGGAGAGATTGGATTGAGGTACCTCAAGCCATAAAAGAAAGCAGCCTCAGACTCAGATTGATATACCCTACAATCTTTCAAAATTAATGAAGAAATAAGATGCACCCATGACAAAGAAAAGCTGAAGAAATTCTGACCACCAAACCAGCAATCAAAAACATTCTGAAGGATGTTCTAGGAGGAGATAATGAGAACTACAACTCCATCAACCCCAACAGAATGAGTTCAACAGGAAGGCAAGCAATTAAAGAGAGTAAAAAAGGGAACCAACAACAGGAAAATAACATAGCATAAGTCAATACATATCAGTTATAGCCATAAATGTAAATGGGCTCAAGTCACAGGCCAAAAGAAAAAGATTGGCAGAATAGATCAAGAAGCAAAATCCAACAATATGCTGCATGTGAGGAACACATTTAACTCAAAATGAAATTCATAGACTAAAAGTCAAAGCATGGAAAACAGTACTCTATGTGACAAGGATCCAGGAAAAAAAAACAGGGGTGGCTATTCTGTTTTCAGATGAAGTGTATTTCAATTCAAGACTGATCAGAAGACAGAGAGAAGGTTACTACATCGTTTCAAATGAAACACTCCAAGAAGAAATAAAAATCATAAATATATATGCACCAAATACCAGCACATCCAACTATATAAAACAGATATTGATGGACATGAAAAATTAAATAAACACTAATACAACTATAGTTGTGGGATCCCAATACTCCACTCTCACAAGTAGATAGATCAACTAGTAAAAAATCAACAATGAAATAACAGAACTGAATCAAACTTCTGAACAATAAATTTACTAGGTGTCTACAGAGTATTTGACCCCACAATGTCAGAATGCACCTTCTTCTCAGCTGTACATGGGTTGTTCTCCAAAATAAATCACATACTAGCCCATAGGACATGCTTAAGTAAAATGCGAAGGAATTTAAACTATCTCATGAATATTATGAGACTATAGTGAAGTGAAATTGAAAATCAATGCAAAAGAAACCGTGAAAACTTCATAAATATATGGAAATTAAATAATAGCCTCATTAATAATCAATGAATCACAGATGAAACTAGACAGTCTACAATTAAACAATGCTAATAGGTTATATCAGGATTTAGGGGACACAATGAAAGCAGTTCTACAAAGGAGAATTATAGCAGTGAGAAAATTTGAATAAAAAACAATGTTGAACATCAAGCTTCTAGAAAAAGTTAGTCACACTCAAAGCTCATATGAGACATAAAATTATTTAAAGGTCAGAGCAGAAGCTAATACAATTAAGACTAAGAAAACAACAGAAAGAATCAATGGATTGAAGAGTTGGTTCTCTGAAAGGTTATATAAAATTGACAAATCCTTAGCCAACCTTATTAAAAAAAAGGGAAGAAAAGACTCAGATTCATGCAATTAGTTATGAAAAGGGAGAAATCATAACAGAAACTGCAAATATCCAGAGGGTTACCAATACCTACTTAAAGAAACTGTATTCTAATGAAATGGAAAACACAGAATAAATGGACAGATTCCTTCATACACGTGAATTACCAAAGCTGAAACAGGAAGATACAAAAATTCTAAATAAATCAATTTAAGTAAATAAAATGGTAGAAGTAATTAAAAACCTACCACCAATTAAAAACCCATGTCCTGATAGATTCAATTCTGAATGCTACAAGAAATTTAGAGAAGATCTAATACCACTACTTCTCAAACTCTTTAATGAATTTGAAGGGAAGCAATACTCCCAAATTCATTCCTAGAAACAAGCATCACCCTGATACCAAAACCTGAAAAGAATCCAACCAAAAAAGAAAACCACAGGCAAATCTCCTAATAAACATAGATGCAAAAATGCTCACTAAGATGCTGGCAAACAGAATGCAGCAAATCACCAATAATTTATACACCATGACCAAGTAGGATTCATCCCAGGGATGCAGGCATGATTCAACATATACAAAACGATGAATGTAATACACCATATTAACAGAACCAAGGACAAAACCATATAATCATGTCAATAGTTGAAGAAAAAACATTTGCAAGGTCCAATGCCCACTCATGATTTCAAATAAAACCTACAGATAATTATAGCGCATGGTCTCTATCTCGATCTGATAAAAGCCATCTATGACAACCAACAGCCAATGTAGTATTAAATGATCAAAAATTGAAAGTTTTCACTATAAAATCAGGAACAAGACAAATATGCCTCCATCACACTCTTATTTAACATAGTTCTGTGAACATTAGCCAGAGCAATTAAACAAGAGAGAAAAACAAAAGGAATATGGTGGGCCAGGGATATAGCTCAGCAGCACAATGCTTGCCTGGTAAGCATGAAGTCCTGAGTTCAATTCCCAGTACAAGAAAAAAAGAGCAAGGATAGGAAAAGAAGAACTTAAACTATTTTTTTTTTTTTGCAGATGACATAGTACCCTACCTAGGAGACCCCCAAAAACTCCACCGAAAGACTTCTAGATTTAATAACCAAATTCAGTCATGGAACTGGATACAAATTCAACACTCAAAAACCAATAGCCTTCTTATATACAAACTCACTGAGAGAAATTAGGGAAACAACACCTATTACAATAGCATCAAAAAAAATGAAATACTTAGGAATCAATCTAACAAAGAAAGTAAAAACCTTTACGTTGAAAACTACAGTACTCTGAAAAAGGAAATTGAAGCTCTGAAAAAGGAGATTGAATAGGGTATCAGTAAATGGAAATAAATCCCTTGTTCTTGGGCAGGAGAAATCAATACAGTGAAAATGACTATACTTCTGAAATTGTTATGCAGATTTAATGCAATCCCAATTAAAATACCAATAGCATACCTCACAGAATTAGAGATAACAATGTTAAAATTCATATGAAACCAGAAATGACCTAGAAGAGCAAAAGTAATTCTGGCAACAAATGCAAGCAAGGCAGGGGGCATCAGAATTTGTCTTACTTACTTTTCTCTTCTGCTGAGACAAAATATCCAACACAAAAAGTTAAGTTTAAAAAGGTTTCTTTAGCTCACAGTTTGCATAGGTTTCAGTCCATTATTGGCTGGCTCCAAAGCAGGGTGGCAAATGGCAAAGGGGCAACAGTTCATGGGGGCAAAAGACAGCAAAAGCAATGACAGAGAGGACAAGCCGCTTTCTGTCCCTCATATTGTATGCAGGCTATCTGCTCTACAGCATGTGTAACACTCACACTCTTAATCCCAGTATTGGACCATGACTCAATCACAAACTCTAAATTCAGCTACCTGCAAAAAAAAGTCCTATGACTGCATAAGGCTTGTGGGGGGGGGTCATTTAGGCAGAAACCATAATAAAATTCTTGTATTGAAAATATATTATGAAGCTATCATGATGATAAAAACAACACAGTACAGGTCAGGTATTTAGCTCAGTGGCATAAGCACCTGCCTGGCAGTCGCAAGGTTGTAAATTTGATCCCTGGCACAAAAAAAAAAAAAAAAAAAAAAAACACATTACTGGCAAAAAATTTTTTAAAGACCCGAGGGTAAATTAATGGGTTAGAAGATACAGAAATAACTCCAAATGTACACAGTCACTTTTTCCTTGACAAAGAGCCCAAATAACTTCACTGGAAGAAAGATAGTCCCTTTAATTAATGGTGCTGGAAAAATTGACTTTCCACATGCCAAAGATTAATGCTAGATTAAACCCCATATCTCACACTTTTACCTAAACTAAAATTAAAATATATTGAAGACCCAAATATTAAAATAGAAACACTCAATCTGCTGGAAGATAAAATAGGTAGAACTCTTGAAGACACTGGTGTTGCCAAAGACTTTATGAATGAAACATCTATCGCACAGGAAGTATTACAAAGAATTAACAACCGGGATCTCATTTTATTAAAAAGTCTTTGCTCAGTGAAAGAAATCTCTACTACAGTGAAGAGACAACCCACAGAGTGGGATAAAATTTTGCCAGCTGTTCCTCAGACAAAGGACTAATATTTAGGAATATATAAAGAACTGAACAAAACCCTACAAATTTAAAGATCCAATCCAAAAATGGGCATCTGAAATACATAGACACTTGTCAGATGAGGAAATACAAACAGTAAATAAACATATGAAAACACATTCAACACCACTTGTCATTCAAGGGATGCAAATTAAAGCAACACTGAGATTCCACCTCATGCCAGAGAGAATAGCTTTTATTAAGAAATCAACCAAAAACAAATTATGGCAGGGCTGTGGAGAAAAAGGGACCCTTCTTCACAGTTGGTGGGAGTGTAGGCTGGTACAACTACTGTGGAAATCAATGTGGCGATTCCTCAGAAAAACAACAACTAGAGTTTCTATTTGACTCTGCTATCTCCATTCTTGATATCTTCCCTGTATTAGTCAGTGCTTAAGAGACCTTACCGGGCTGGGTCAAGGCTCCTCAAAAGACTGCACAAGCTCTGAATCAGATTTAATGCAAGACATAGAAATTTACAAGATTAGCCTACAATGACACCCACAGAGTCCAATGTAGAAGAGTGCAAAAGATCTGTCCATGTACTAGAGATCTGGAGGATGCAGCTGTAGGTCTGGAACCCACAGCAATATCTCATATGAGCTGGCATCAAGAGGCTCAAGGACTTAGGGGTCTGCACCTGAAAGTCAAAGGGTTGGCACTAAAAGCTAAAGAATCTGCACAGGCTGGCCAAAAGTGTCACACTGGATGCTGAAGAATCTGCATGGGAAGGCAGGAGATGACACTCAAGCCAAAGGTAAAGACCAGAAGTTCACCAAAAAAGAGAATAGTACCCATCCTTGGTGATGACAAGGACTAGAGCTCATCTGAAGAGAACAACCAAATCTCCTCCAAGGAAAATCATCTGAAATCCTTCCCTCTTATTCTTTTATACTGTTCTGACAGCAATCCTCAAAGTGGGTCTTCCAACCCTAGAACCATACTGACTCAATTCAGTTCGGCATTCCCCACTCAAGTTTACAATTAATTAACCGCCACATTTCCAAAAGAATTAAAAGCATCAAACCATATCAATATATGCACATCCTTGTTTCCAGCAGCACAATTTCTAATAACTAAATCTTGGAAACAGCCCAAATCTCCATCAATGGATGAATGGATAAAGAAGACATGACTTTGTTATGCAATGGAGTACCACTGTACCAAAAAGAAGGATAAATTTGAGACATTTCTAGGTAAATGATGCACTTTGAGACCATACTCTTAAGTGAATTAAATCAGGTGCCCATGTTTAAATATTGCATTCTTTCTCTGATGTGAGAAACCAATATTGTAAATGTGGACCAAAACATATATTAGATATTGAGAAATAGGAAGAAAATTGTTGTAGTTGGGTTACAGGGAGAACAACTGCATACAGGACACAGAATTTCTAATACTGTTTTATGATGATCATCCAGAGTTAAACACAAGAAAGTGCAGGAAAATCTGTCCACAACACTAAGATACAAAATATTCAGCCAAGGGTCTGAATCCCACAGCAATGTCCTGCATGAGTCCAGCTAAAGACCCAGAGCTCATGACAATGCCTCCCACAAATCCAGCTGGAAATGTAAGACC
>RJWM01019180.1:0-39580 GCA_004363535.1 Dasyprocta punctata | reverse complement strand
AGCATTTCAGCACAGTCCATCAGGGGAACTCCGGCCAGCCTGGTGGGACACAGAGGTACTAAGCCCAGCCCAGCCCAGAACCCCAGAGCTGCTCATCAAGGAGTGGCCAGCATAGCTGCAGGGCCTTAAAGAACTTGAGCTCTGCCCATCAGAGCACAAGGCACAAGCTCCATTGTTCAGGGGTACAGCAGTGTGGCAGGTCCTAGAGGTTGCAAAGCTGCCCAACCAGGAGCAAGGCCCCAGGTACTATATGCCTGGGACTCGCCCAGGCTTGCCTCACACTCCAGAGGCTCTGAACTCCTAGCAGCCAGATGCAAGGTCTGGGTGGTGCCACACTCGGGGGTGTTCTCTGTCTAGCCACCTGGGTCCTGGAGATTCCAAACTCCACCCAGCCAGGCTCAAGGTCCAGTGACACACCCCAGGGCTGCATCTCTGCTAACCACCTGGGTTTCAGGGGTTCTGAACGCTACACAGCCAGGTTCTAGACCCCAGCAACAAGCTCCAGGGGTGTGACCCTGCTAGCTACAGGGAGCATACAAACTTTGTCGAGCCCAGTGTCTGAGAATAACCCAACAAAGTACATCAGGGGAACATGTGGCCAGCCTCACAGACCACAGAACACAAGGGTCCAGCCCTATAATCTGGGGGTGGGCCCCAGCTAGCCATGGGGATATTGGAGGATTAAAGGTCTACCCAGCAGTGTTCCAGTGCAATACATCAGGAGGCTGCCTACCCAGCCACACAGGTCCCAGAAGAAAGTGACAAAATGAAAGACCAAGAGATAGTCTCAGTGCCCCAGCCCACTGAGAACAAACCCAAGAGACACTGAAATGGAAGACACTGGAAGTCACACAACTGAACTTTCTGAAATGATAGCAAATCCAGTAAAGAAACAATTCCATGAAGCTATAGAGAAACTCAAATCAGAAATAATCTCTCAGTTAAAAATTGAAATGACAATCATTATGAAAGAAATGCTGTGTGTATCTAAAGAAGATCAAGATAAAAAAAGAACATAAGAAAATGATGGAAATTTTGAATGAACAAAATAAGACACAATTAGAATGCATGAAACAGCTTCAAAGGGAAATTCAGGAAATGAAAAATTCCATGGAAAGTTGGCAAAACCACTTGAATGAAGCTGAAGATAGAATCTCAGACCTCAAAGACAGCATGGAAGCTTATGATCATGAAAGAAAAGATCTCTTAAAAATAACAAGGAACCAAGAAACAACAATTCAACAGCTGCAAGATGATGCCAAGAGAAATAAGATTAATAGGCATCAGTGAAAAAGCAGGGGTCAATACTAATGACCTGCAAAGACTATTTGCAGAAATAATAGCGGAAAATTTTCCAAACATGGGAAGAGAATCTGAAATACAGGTAACTGAGGCATGCAGAACCCCAATTAACCATAACCAAAATAAATCTTCACCCAGACATATAATAATTAGCGTATCAGAAATACAGCACAAGAACAAAATACTAAAAGCTGTCAGAGAAAAGAAACAGATCACCTATGAAGGAAAGCCTATCAGAATCACGACAGACTTCTCAACACAAACCTTTAAGTCAAGAAGAGCTTGGAGTGAAGTATTTCAAATCTTGAAAGAAAACAACTTTCAACCCAGATTGATGTATCCTGCAAAACTATCTTTACAAATTGATGGAGAAATAAGATACTTTCATGACAAAGAACAACTGAAGAAATTTATGGTCACTAAACCAACACTACAAAGAGTATTTAAAGACACTCTAGAAAGAGACAAAGATAGCTACAATCTTAAGAACAACAACAAAAGGCAATCACTAAGCAGGGCAAATAATTAAACAGAAAATGTAGAAAACCAACAACAGAAAGATATCATGACAGGCATAAGTCAGTGCATATCAGTTACATTAATCAATGTAAATGGTCTCAACTCACCAATAAAAAGAAACAGACTAGCAGAGTGGTTTAAGAAGCAAAATCCAACAATATGCTGCATACAAGAAACACATTTAACTCAAAAGGAAATTCACAGACTAAAAATTAAGAATGGAAAACAATACTCCATGCAACAGGAACCCAGAAAAAAGCAGGGGTAGCTATTATGTTTGCAGAGAATGAAAACTTCAAACTGAAAATGATCAAAAGAGATAAAGAAGGTCACTACATACTTGTTAGGGGAAAACTACAAGAGGAAGAGATTACAATCATAAATACATATGCGCCAAATATGGGAGTACCCAACTATGTAAAACAATTCTTAATAGACATGAAAAACCAAATAAACAATAATACAGTTATAACAGGGGAACTTAACACCCCACTGTCACTGAGAGACAGACCAACCAAACAAAAAATCAGCAATGAAATTACAGAACTGAACGAAACTTGTGAACAAATGGACCTAGTAGATGTGTACTGAGTGTTCCATCCATCAACATCAGAATACACATTCTTCTCAGGTGCACATGGGTCATTCTCTAAAATAGATCATATACTGGTCCACAAAACATGCTTAAGTAAATGCAAAGGAGCTGAAATAATTCCATGCCTATTATCTGACCATAGCGCAGTAAAATTGGAAATGAATGACAAAAAACCCCACAAGAACCCCATAAACACATGGAAATTAAATAATGCTCTCCTAAACAATCAGTGGATCACAGAAGAAATTAAACAGTATCTACAATCAAACAAAAATGCAAATACAAATTACTAGAACCTGTGGGACACAATGAAAGCAGTCCTCAGAGGCAAATTTATAGCACTAAACTCCCACATCAGAAAAATGGAAAGAACACACATGTATGGGGTATGCTATGTCCCCCCAAGTCCTCATATAATTTTGATGGGGCTGAGTTATTGGTTTGTTATTGGTTTGTTGATTGACAATGTGAGCGCTGTGCCCACCCAGGGGTGGAGCTGACATACAGTGTAAGGGAAGGCGGGTCTTCCTCTTGTTCGCTTCCTCTTCCACCCCTCTCTCTCTCTCTCGCCAGCGCGGCTTGCAGCTTGCAGCCGCCATGCCATGCTGCTTTGGAGCCAACTTTATGGACTGAAACTCCCGAGAAACTGTAAGAATAAACCTTTCCTTCCCTAATTTTGGGCGTCAGGTATTTTGTCTCGGCAACGAGCAAAAAAGTAACCAAGACAACACCTAAACAACCTAATGCTGCACCTCAAACTTCTAGAAAAAGAAGAGCAAGTCAAGTCCAAAGCCCAAAGCCCAAAGAAGGGAGGAAATTATCAAGATCGGAGCAGAAATTAACGCAATTGAAACTAAGAAAACAATACAAAGAATTAATGAATCGAAGAGTTGGTTCTTTGAAAGAGTAAATAAAATTGATAAACCCCTAGTCAACCTTATCAAAAACAGGAAAGAAAAAACTCAGATTCATGCAATAAGAAATGAAAAGGGTGAAATCACTACAGACCCTGCGGAAATACAGAAGATCAACAACACCTACTTCGAAAACCTTTACTCATATAGATTCGATAACACAGAAGAAATGGACAGATTCCTAGAAACCTATGAATTACCAAAGCTGAATCAAGAAGATGTAAAACTGCTGAATAACTCAATTTCAGCTAATGAAATTGAAAATATAATTAGAACCTTACCAACAAAGAAAAGCCCAGGTCCTGATGGATTCTCTGCTGAATTCTACAAGAAATTTAGGGAAGACTTAATGCCAACACTCCTCAGACTCTTCAAGGAAATTGAAAGGGAAGCAAATCTCCCTAACTCATTCCTGGAAACAAATATTACCCTAATACCAAAACCAGAGAAAGACCCAACCAAAAAAGAAAATTACAGGCCAATCTCCCTCATGAATATAGATGCAAAAATCCACAATAAAATACTGGCAAATAGAATACAGCAAGTTATCAGGAAGATTATACACCATGATCAAGTGGGATTCATCCCAGGAATGCAGGGATGGTTCAACATACACAAATCAATAAATGTGATACACCATATCAGTAGGGCCAAGGTCAAGAACCACACGATCATTTCAATAGATGCAGAAAAAACTTTTGACAAAATCCAACACTCATTCATGATAAAAACCCTACAGAAAATCGGAATAGATGATCTCTACCTCAACCTGATAAAAGCCATATATCATAAACCAACAGCCAACATCTTACTAAATGGAGAAAAACTGAAAACTTTCAACCTAAAACCAGGAACAAGACAAGGATGTCCATTATCACCACTTCTATTCAATATAGTTCTGGAATTATTAGCCAGAGCAATTAGACAAGACAAAGAAATAAAGGGAATAAGGATAGGAAAGGAAGAAGTAAAATTATCATTATTTGCAGACGATAGGATACTCTACATAGAAGACCCCCAAAAATCCATTGAAAGACTTCTAGATGTAATAATCAAATTCAGTAATGTTGCTGGATACAAAGTGAACACTCAAAAATCAATAACATTCCTGTACACAAACAACAATGTCACTGAGAGAGAAATAAGGGAAACCACACCCTTCACTATAACATCCAAAAAATGAAATACTTAGGAGTCAATCTAACAAAGCAAGTAAAAGATCTATACAGTGAAAATTACATTACTCTGAAAAAGGAAATCAAAGAGGATTTCAGAAAATGGAAAGATATTCCCTGTTCATGGATAGGAAGAATAAACATCATGAAAATGGCCATTCTCCCAAAATTATTATACAGATTTAATGCAATTCCAAAATACCACTTGCCTACCTCACAGAGATAGAGAAATCATTCCTGAAATTCATCAGGAACCAGAAGAAACCCAGAATAGCAAAGGCACTTCCGGACAACAAAAGTAAGGAAGGAGGCATCACAATCCCTGACTTGAAACTATACAACAAAGCTACTGTGATAAAATCAGCATGGTACTGGAATCAAAACAGACCTGAAGATCAATGGAATAGATTAGAAGATACAGCCACAACTACAAACACACTTAGCCACCTCATCTTTGACAAAGGGGCCAAACATGTACATTGGAAGAAAGATAACCTCTTTAACAAATGGTGCTGGAAAAACTGGCTTTCTATATGCCGTAAACTAAAACTAGATCCATGCCTATCACCATGCACTAAAACAAAGTCAAAATGGATCTAAGATCTGAATATTAAAACAGAGACACTAAACTTGCTAGAAGACAAATTAGGTAAAAATCTTGATGACATAGGAGTAGGCAGAGAGTTCACGAACAAAAATCAGATTGCACGGGAAACACCAGAATCAACAACTGGGATCTCATCTTACTAAAAAGTTTTTGCACGTCAAGGGAAATCTCCAACAGAGTGAAAGGAAAACCCAAGAACTGGGAAAATATCTTAGCCAATTGTCCATCAGACAAAGAACTCCTATCTAAAACATATAAAGAGTTAAAAGAAATCAGGCCCCTAAAATTCAAGGACCCAATCCAAAAATGGGCATCTGAGATGAATACACACTTCTCAGAGAAAGAAATACAAATGGCAAATAAATATATGAAAAAATGTTCGACATCAATGGTCATTCGGAAAACGCAAATTAAAACAACACTGAGATTCCATCTCACTCCAGAAACAATGGCCAAGATTAAAATGTCAACCAACAACAAATGCTGGAGGGGCTGTGGGGAAAAAGGAACTCTTCTCCACTGTTGTTGGGAGTGTAGACTGGTGCAACAATTGTTGAAATCGGTGTGGAGATTCCTCAAGAAGCTAGGATTAGAGGTCCCATTCAACCCAGCTATCCCGCTTCTGGGCATTTTCCCAGAAGAACTGAAAACATCATACCGCAGTGATATTTGCACACCCATGGTTATAGCAACCCAATTTGTAACAGCCAAATCTTGGAAACAACCCAAGTGCCCATCAATCAAGGAATGGATAAAAAAGGTGGTATTTTTATACAATGGAGTACTACTCAGTTATCAAGAAAGATTGCATCGAGAATTTTATAAGTAAATGGACATGACTTGAGATCATACTCGTGAGATAAGTCAAGCACACATGTGTAAATACTGTATTGTCTCCCTACTGTAAGAAACTGAAAAAGTGTATATGATCCAAAATCTAAAATAAATACTGTGTAAGGGCAAAAAAACTGCTCAAAGAACAAAATTAATTGGGAAAGGGAAAAGGAGGAAAGAAGGAAGGGAAAAGGAAAAAGACATAAATCTGTATATATGTATATGTAAGATAACTAAAATGACTATACTGCTGAATGTATTAATTATTGAGTAAGATTGGTTAATACTCATATGATTAGATCAGTTTTACATGTCTATATCTGTTAATATAAACAACCATGTTGAAGGTAACGATATGCAATATTGCAACCATTGTCAAGTTCCTATCATCTTGTTTTGTAAACCTATAATGTTACTGTTGTGGATTTGCTGTTGTTGTTTGTTTGTCTCTTTTGTTTTTTGTCTGTCTTATATGTGTCTTTTTTCTCTTAAATAAAATTTAAAAAAAGATGATAGGAAATCAGCAATGGGTATCATAATGTCTCATTTTTTTCAAAGTAGCTGTTCATACCATCACACTATGAATTTCTTTTTGAATTAAATGTTTCTTGTATACACTGCATTGTTGGATTTTATTTCTTGATCTATTCTGCCAGTTGTTTCTTTTGTTTGGTGAACTGAGGGCATTTACATTGATAGTTATAACTGATATGCATTGACTTATTTTTGTCATGTTATTTTCCAGCTGTTGGTTCCCCACTTCTCTCCTCTGTTCAATTGCTTGGCCTGCTTGGTGGTTTCTTTCTATCATTCTTGGAACTGTGGTCATTTTTATCTTTGTCTAGGATATCTTTCAGTACCCTTTGTAGTGTTGGATTGCTGGTCATGAATTCCTTTAGTTGTTCGTTGTCATGGAAGTATCTTACTTCTCCATTAATTTTGAAGATAGTTTTGCAGAGTACATCAACCTGTGTTGGAAGATGTTTTCTTTCAGGACTTGAAATACTTCATTCCAATTTGTTCTTGACTTGATGGTTTGTGTTGAGAAATCTGTCATGACTCTGATGGGCTGTCCTTTATAGCTGATCTGCAACTAGCCAAAATTCAATAATGAAATATTAGAACTATTAGAACTATAAGTGATCTGTTTCTTTTATCTAACAGCTTTTAATATTCTGTTTCTGTGCTGAATTTCTGGGATCTTCATTAGTATATATCGGTGTAGATTTATTCTGGTTAAGGCTAATCGGAGTTCTACATGCTTCACTTATCTGTATGTTAGGTCCTTTTCTGTTTTTACTTCTGCAAATAGTTTTTTTTATGTCATTTATGTTGACTCTTGCTTTTACATTGACATCAAACAAACTTATATTATTTTTCTTTGCATCACCTTGCAGTTGTTAAATGGTTATTCCCTGATATTCTGCTATTTTCAAAAGATCTTTCCTTTCATGATTACTAGCTGAGATCCTGTCTTCAAGGTCTGAAAGTCTGTCTAGTTTCATTCCAGTGGTTTTGCTAGCTTTCAGTGGAATTTTTAGTTTGTTTGATGTCCTTTTGAATCCATTTCTTGCATTCTATTTCTTTCCTACATAGATCATTCACGGTTTCTGTCCTCTTCCTATTATCATCTATTTTTTAATATATCTCTAGTTTTGCCGAGCAATTCCTTTATAAATGTTGACATTTCTTTTTTAACCTGAGAGATTACTTCTGATCTGATTTCCTCTATAGCCTCATGGATTTGTTTCTTTACTTAGGTTGCTATTATTTCAGAAATGTCAGGTGTGTGTCTTCCATTTTCCTCTATCTCTTTGTCTCCTGGACTTGTTCTGGGTGGGCTGGATGTCTGAAGTTGCATTTTGCTTCTATGTCTTGTCATTTTCTATTTCAAAGCTTTTATTTTGTTTTCTGTGTTGATCTTTATAAGTTTTTGTAGTGGGAAGCTTTATCACTAGTCTCAAGGCCTCTCTAGGCAAGGTTTGGTCTTCAGGATGTCTTCTGTGTGTAGGAGGTTCTTTGTGTCTGTCTCAAGATCCTACTTCTCCAATTAATTAATAGTGAGATACTGATATCTGTGGCTCAGTCCCCAGTTCTTTGGTGCCTCGGGTGTAGTGAAGTTATTACTCCAGGACTTTCCAGTGTTATTATAGATGTGAAAACAACTGATTAAAATAGAGATTACATCCTAGCTAAAGTAGTATAATTAGCACTGACAATAGCATCAGGCACAGTTTAGAAGCTGACAGACTGTGGTAACTATTAATTTTGCACCTTTAACCAAAGACGCAAAATCTACAGTTACTTAACAGAGCTGATTGCAATTTGGGAGCTTGTGTGTAAAGTGTTTCCCCTTGATAGAGTGATTTTACCCTGTGTAGAGGAAATTTAAGAAGCATAGTGAACAGAACAAAGATAACTGAAAAAAAATTTTTTAAGCCAGGCTAGAGGATGAAGGATAATCATGCAAACTTCAGGAAACTAGAGAAGAGGGCAGAAGAGAAAGAATGAAGGAGTAAGGGATTATTGAAGTTGACCAAAAAAATTAGAGAGACTATTTACTCACATGAAAATATGATTAAGTCTAGAGAAGTAAATTGAGGAAAGGGGGAAAGAAGACGAATTGATTAGAACAAAAAGGTAAAAGACAAAAAAAAAAAGGAAAAGGAAAAGGAATAGGAATAGGAAACAAACCACAAACCAGCAAAAAAATCCTCTGGTGTCCACTGAGAGTCCAAAACTACCAGAAACATGGCCAAGCCTGCAGTAGTGTTTGTGCTGGATTTGAGGCTGATCCTGGCCTCCAGATGTGAGGGCCTAGGGCCAGAGTCTTCAGCCAATACTTTCTGTATGTCCCTTAGGGGCCTCCCACTCCTTACCCTGTTTCTCTTGGCAGCCTCTCTGTCTCAGCTGCTATGTTATATTTAGATAGAGACAGGGACTGTTCCCAGCCCTGTGCACCTTTGGCTCCTTCTGGTCCTTGCTCAGCCTTCTGTGTTCCTCTTCCACTGGCAGGTCTCCATCCTCTTTGGTCATTTGTTGCAGGGTGGGGTGGGATGCTGTGATATGATCTGGTCCTCTGCTCCTGCTGTTTCGGTCCAGAGCTGCTCTGTTCCAGCCCTTACTCCTCTACCAAGCTGGGGTGCTAACTTTACAAGTTCCTTTACGTTCATTGCTTTAAAATTTCCACTGCCACCTCCGCTGTAGTCTGTAACTTCCTCAGGTGAGATGGGAAGGTGCTATGGGGTACATTTTTACCCCTAACCCCAGAAGCATAGGGACAGCCCAAGGTTTTACAGTCCCAAAGTGCTAGGCTGTTTAATTCCTCACACTTCTCTAACCACAGATCATGGGGAAGTGGTTAGCTGTACCATTTACTAGGCACGCCTGCAGTTTTTAATCTTGTTCCTGGTGGTTCCAGTTGGTGTCCTTTGTTCTAGCTAAATTTCTCTGAGGAGCTTTGAACTAGGCTTCTTCCCTATTCAACTATGCTGCCTCTTCTACCTAGGGTATTATCTTTAAACTGGTACATTACTTAAGCTTTCGAAAGGCCATCAAGTCACTCTCCTGTGCCAGCTATGTCTGGATGAGGAGTATGTGAAAGGATCAGTGGATACCATCATCCATTGCTACACCTATAATAGCTGATGAGGTATTGTGCAGGGTCCCATGTCATGAAATCAAATCCCCTGTGAGCTTCTAGGTAATAGGTTGGGTAAAGCCATGCAGAGGAAAGTCAATTCATATTCTGAAGACTACTGATTTCAATCAAGATGGATTACTGCCCCTTTCAGAATGAAAAAGGCATAAAACAATCAAGTTAACACAAAGTGTCTCATCAGTTTCTTCAATGAGAGTTGATTTCTAAAACTGGCAGCTTAGATATTCAGTAGCTGAAGCAGCTATATGTAGTTGGCAAATAAGAGTCTGCTGCTTAGTCCATAGATAGTCTCCTGCAACTATGATACTGACATTGTACCAGTGGTCAGTATTGAATGATATCAACTAAATCAGCCATTCTATTTGGTTACTGAGTGTCTCAGTTACTATGGGGTTCCAACACCCAAAGTTAAAGAAGGAAATGTTCATCTAGCTCACAGTATGTAGAAGTTTCTGTCCATGACCAGCTGACTCCAAGGCAAGATGGCACATGACAAAGGAGTAACCAACCATTCATGGTGGTGGAAGACAGCAGAATCAACAAAAGCAAAAGGGGTAAGCAATATTGTATGCAGACTACCTGCCCTAGGGAAGGTATAGCACTCACACTCCCAATACCAGCACTAGACAATGAACCAATTACAAACTCATGGCTGCATGAGGCTTTGGGGAACTTCTATACACAAACCATAATATTTTGCCCCTGACCCTCCAAAGACTCATGCATATTCCTTTATGCACAAGACATTTAATCCATCTCTAAGAGTTGCCAAATTTCTAATGGTTTTAATATCAATGAAAAGTCCAAGTCCAAAGTCTCCTCTGAGATGTAAGGCAAACTCTTAGCTGTGAGTCCCTGTACAAATGAAAAGAAAGTTAAACACTTCCAACATTCAACGGCATGAGATAAACATTTCCATTCCAAAAGTTACAAACAGGAGGATACAAAGGATTGGGACCAAAGCAAGTCCAAAATTCAGCAGGGCAATTATTAAGTTCCATAGTTCCATGTGCAGCGTCTGAGAAAATCTGTGACAAGTTGTGAGCTCCAAAGAGTTTGGGTGGCTCAGCTTATATGGAATTTCTGGTGGTTGTAGCTCCCATGGGTTCTCTCTTAGGCCTGCTTTGTTCCCTCCTTGCAATTTTTCCTTAGATGATCCATGTTCCTGGCTTTTTCAGACTTCTGGGGTCTCCACTGTACTTTTGGCTTCCCACTTACAGCTTCACACACTACCCTCTCAGGGACACACTGCCTAGCCTCCCAGGCCCTCTGAAATTGGGGTGGAAGCCTCCTTAACCCCACAACTCTCATATTCTGCATGCACCTAAAAACAAGTGTCACATGGAGGATGACAAATTCTGCTATCAGCAAGAGCAGTAGCCAGGCTTCCTTTTCTCTTGGCTATAGGGGTCGAGTGCCTGGATCACTGAGCAATCTGAATCCAATTCTGAGGAACAAATTATGCTACCACCATTCTGGAATATGTTGTGACCACCACCATTCTGGAACGTGATGCTCTACAGCTTTCTCCTCAAAGCAAAGTCTTTCACTTTTGCAGTTTTGAGGCTGTGAAGGGTGGAGTCCTGTTACTTCTTGTGATTCCCTTAGGTTATCTCTTTTATTCTCCTGTTTCTTCTCAGCGGTCAAAATCCAATCTCCTCTATCTTTGCAGTCCACAAATTTACTGGAGCTTTCTTTCTGGCCAAACTCACAGTGTTTTAATTAATTCTGATGGGCTCTCTGCTCTTGATTCTCAAAATAGATCTGACTAAAAGCTTCCAACAATAGAAACGTCACTGCCTCAACATTCAACTGCTTTGAAATTTCTTCTGCCAGTTTAGCTTTTCTGCCACCCTTAATCTTAGTCTCAGGCAAAGTCTCTAGACATAAGCAAAATGCAGACAAACATTTTGCCAAGCCATAACACACATTGGCTGGAGTTCAACAGCCAGTGCAGTCCTTCTTCCCAACAGAAACCTCCTGAACCTGATCTTTACCAGCAGGATTTCTATCAGCCTCCTGGTCTTCTGAGCTCTGACCAGAATCTTCCATCAAGTACAGCCCAAGGTGGTCCAGCTCTACTTTTCAGCTGGAATCTCTGAACCTTTCCAAACTCTTACCACAAGCCATTCACAAAGGCTCTTGAACCACATGGTCAGGTGCAGTCCTAGCAATGGCCCCACTTCTTTGGTACCAAATTCTGTCTTAGTTACTTTTCTCTTATTGCTGAGACAAAATACTCAACACTGAAAATTAAAGAAGGAAAGGTTTATTCAGCTCACAGTGTGTAGAGGTTTCAGTCCATCATCAGCTGGCTCCAAGGCAGGGTGTCACACAGCAGCAGGGGCAACAGTTCATGGTGGTGGAAGACAGCAAAATCAACAAGAGCAAAAGGGGGAAGCAATATTGTATGCAGGCTACCTGCCCTAGGGAGGGTGTAGCAATCACATACCCTTAATCCCAGCACTAAACAATGAACCAATCACAAACTCTAGCTTCAGTTGCCTCCAAAAAGCCTGCCCCACACCTCGTGGCCACATGAGACTTTGGGGGGACATTCAGATACAACCATAACACTGAGCCCAGCATGGTCCAAGAAGGCTCAGAAGATCCACCTTACAAATAGACAATTAAAGAAATGGTAGAAAACAGACTCAGCTTCAAGTACTGAAATACTGCTTAAGACAAGCATTGCTCTGTTCTCTTCAAGGGACTCTTCCACTGGAGAAGGGAACCATTGAGTTAATGGAATTAACAAGTAGATGAAAGTGACCTGAAATATCTAGTACTATCTCAGGATGAATCTGCTTAGTACTTTTTAAAGAGAAGAGGTCATATCCATAGTCATTCAGTTTTATGTTGGGAGGGCAAAGATTTGAAAGTGGACCTATGAATACACTCCAAATTCACTGCTGATAGAATCCACAGAGGGTAAAGCCATGGAGGCAGGAAGGAAGTAACTGATAATAAGAATCGCTATATATTTATTGGGTACCTGGCCAAGATTCCCAACTGCTGTATGAGGAGTATGGTGAAAGAATAAAATAAGAAACAGAGACAAATTTAGTAATACATGATGGGGGGCTAGGAGTCAATGCCTCAGGATGGGCAAAGACCCAGATACTCTAAACCAGCCACTATTTATTGGGTGTGTACAACGCAATGGGTGATATAATGATAGGAGGGGCTAGCGAAGATTCAGAAGTCAATGACACTTCAGGCAATGAATGATCCTGGGATGACTCAAGAGGGTGGAGATGATCTTATGCTTAGAAGGACCTTGCTTTGGAGTGGTCTTTTGCATCTCAATAGTCTTAGGTTATTTAGTCTTAGTGTGTGGAGGGGTTGGTCTATCCCAAAAAAGTTAATGGGAAGTCTCAAAATGGTGATACCGTAATACTAAGCCGCCATTTATCCCTTAGGGAAGGATGAAAAATTAGCCATTATGAATTTGTGGTTCTCAATATATATTGAGTTCAGAATAATTGTTTCAGAACTAACTTCAAGATTATAGCATCCATGATAGCTTGGTTCTCCACATATGGTACATGAAAGATTATCTACTTCTTGCCAGGGATTTAGCTCAGTGGTGTTAGCGCCTGGTTGGCAAGTGCGAGGTTGAGAGTTTGATCCCTGGTCTCTCCCCCAAAATAAATTTTAAAAAATAAAGATTAACTACTTCCTGTAAGTTAGTATCATTTTAATTTAATATCATATAGCTGGCCATCCCCTATAAAAGCAACTTAATCTGGATTAGTGAAAAATAAAATCTGGCTATTTAAGACAAGAAGCAAAAGTTCAGTAATGTGAATGTGACCATGTCTTAGGAATAACCAAAATAAGAAACTGGTAAGAGTAGAATACTCTCATTATTTCTTCATTTTGTTCCTCTATCTTCTATTTTGCCACACTTTTTTTCCTCTCTGCTATTCACATAGTCAAGCACTGTTGTTCCATATCTCCAAGTTTACATGGTAAGGAGCCAGTGATTCAGTCTCTGAAGACTAAAGCAAATCCTTGGACCTGGTAAAAAGAATCATATTGGTCTAGGTAGGGTCAGTGTTACCCAGCACAAACATGAGCAACTTGTTCTGCAGATAAAGAAGAGGGTTGGCTAGAGAAAGTGCTCAGAAAACCAGAATTGTTGGTTCATAAGCTAGAAAGCCACCCTAAAATGTGCTGCAATAATAAATACAAACAGATTCAGTAAGTGCAGTGTGGAACTCTGTCCTCCAGTGTCATAAGACTTCCTTAGGAGAGTTATTTTACATTAATAATATTATTTTAATTAATAAAAATGTTCACTTATTAATTATGGTATTACTCTTTGGCAGCTACTGTGATTTTTTATATACACACATAATAATCCCCACAAGAACTTCATAGGGTTGATTTAATTATTTCCATTTCGCAAATTAGGAATTCAAGGATCTGAAAGATTAGGCAATTTCTGTAATATGCCTGAAATTACACAGGCAGAGGTATTCCATGTTAGCCTGGTTCCAATGTCCATGCTTTTAACCACAAATATAATTGTAAGTATATATGAGCAATTGTCAATCCAAAATCCTGAAGAGACAGAGAGAACTGAACTTGACCACTGGGGCAGCAATGGCAGCAAAGATTAATTGTAGGGAAACAAAGGGACTCCAAATACAAGCTTTGCAGTGTAGAAATGAGATACCTAAATAGAGACTTCTTGAGATTCTCTTTTTAGCCTATATCACCTAGAGTTTGACTGGTATTGGCACAAACTCCTCAGCAAATTTGGGTAAGAATATATGTGCTCTGTGTATAGGAAGAGTTACCCCACATCAGCTCTAGAATGTTAAGCAGGAAATAAACAGAAAATGCTCTGAGCTCCTACAGTCAAAGGGGGGTTAAATATTGTCATTTGGCATGTGCCTTAGTGGCATTAAGTTTTTGAAAACAGTTTGGACATCAATTAAGAAGTGGCTTTTCCTCACTGTCAAGCATTGTTGTACAGTGGAATGGAAAACACATTTGGCATATACGCATCCTAACTAGCATGCCCATGAGCAGAGGCAGAAGTATATTTTTCACAAAAATTTTTATTGCTTATCTTGTCAAAACAAAAATAAATTTTAGCAGTCACTTATCCTTACTGCTAGGTGATTTAGCACAATCAGCCTCTTCATTTTAAAGTTGGTATTTGATCCTCAGTCAGCTGAGGAAGTCGTGTCCCACGGAACACCAGTTTGGAAACTCCTGTAGGATCATTGGGCAAATCTGCTTACCAAGAGGCCATTTCCTAGGCAAGCCCTGGTGTGCACAGAACCACAGGATGCCCTGTTTCCTCTTTCTATGGCTTTGTGGGGCATTTCTCATTCACCAGGTTCTTCACAGCCACCTTCACATCCTTGTTTCTGAGGCTGTAGATGATGGGGTTCAGCATGGGAGTCAATACTCCATAAAATAGGGAGATGAGTTTGTCTGAAAGGTCCTGCTTGTCTGCCCCCAGTGGGTCCTTGGACTTGGGCTTCCCATACATGAAGAGGATGGTCCCGTAGAAGATGATCACCACAGTAAGATGGGCAGAGCAGGTGGAGAAGGCCTTTTTCCTGCCCTCAGCCGAGGGAATCCTCAGGATGGTGGTGAGGATGAAGACATAGGAGACAAAGATGAACAGGACAGGCACCCCCAGGAAGATCACATTGGCCACTCCCATGCTGATCACATTGATGGAGATGTCAGCACAGGCCAACTTTAGAACTGCCAAGATCTCACAGGTGAAGTGGTTGATAACATTGTCCCCACAGAAGGGCAACTGCACTGCAAGCGAGATCTGCACCAAGGAGTTGGCTCCACCAGCCACCCAGGAGCTGATGGCCATGGGCATGTAGGCAGCCTTGCTCATGACCACAGGGTACCTAAGGGGGTTGCAGATGGCCACGTAGCGATCAAACGCCATCATGCCCAGGAGCACACACTCTGTGGCTCCCATGGCAAAAGACAGAAACATCTGCACAGCACAGCCTGAGAAGGAGATGACTTTCCTAGGAGTGAGGAAACCATCCAGGACCAGAGGAATGGAGGAGGTCGTGTAGCAGATGTCCAAGAAAGAGAGGTTCCCCAGGAAGAAGTACATGGGTGTGTGCAGGTGGGAGTCAAGGATGGTCACCAGGATGAGGACCCCATTGCCCAGCAGGATCACCAGGTACATTGACAGGATGAGCACAAAGAATGTTTTCTCCAGCATTGGCTGATCTGACAGCCCCAGCAAGACAAAGTCAGCTACAATGGATTGGTTTGCCACTTCCATTTTAAATGCTGTCTTCCACTCTTAGGAAAACTGGGGATAACAAACACATTTATAGGGATCAGTACGTGGATATTACAATGAAATTCTTCCAGAACTTATAATTAAATTTACCCGTTGAGATCCCAACTTATGTTAGTATTCAATGGATAATATTCACTGTCTACTGAAGTTACTTTGAAAGTCAGGATATATTAGCTCAAAGCAGGAAAAGCATCCCCTAGAACTCTAATCAATCATGATCCATGAAAGAATTACAGTCAGCATAACAGAGTTAACATACTGGAAGCAGCGAGGCATTGTGGTGGACGCTTGTAATCCCAGCACGCCGGAGTATGAGGCAAGTGGATCACTATGAGTTGGAAGCCAGTCGGGGATACAGAATGAGTTCAAGACCTGCCTGAACTGCATAGTGAGGCCCTGTCTCAAAAAACAAGCAAAAAATTGAAAGAAAGAATGCATGCATTCCTGCATGTAGGTATACATGAAAACCATAAAAGAACTCAGGATGCTGAATGGTTCCAGAACTGACCAGGGAAGTGGGCTTCTCTGGCAAGCCCTGCCTGCCTTTGAATTGTCCCAGCAGCATCCTTCAGGATGTCAGTCTATCACACTCAGTGTTGCTGGCCTCTGACACCATCTGACTCACTCCTCTTGCTCTAATTCTGTGCTTACATAATAATTTTCCAGAGATAATTCAGCTCTATCTTGAGGTGTTTTGTCTTGTCTTATTTTGTTTTGTTTTTTTAACAGTACTGGAAATTGAACTTATGACCCCACAGTTGTCAGGCAGGCCCTGTGCCACACTGAGTTATATTCCCAGCCCTCTACCTTGAGTCTTACATGGGGAGAATATGATGAGCAGAAGCCAGGAAGATTGGGGCTTATCTAGAATTTATATTTGTTATTTGATGCCTGATTTATACCACATTTCTTGTGAGTTTAGTGATCCCCCCTTAGTTGTACTGCCAGGATGGGCGTTCTGATCAACAGGACAAGGAGACCCCTACAGAAGTTCTTCCATATCCTCCCTCCTTAACTACAGCTTTGGTCAATATTAGAAAGTTCAACAGCAGTTTCCCTAGTTGGCTTCAAACCCCTTAAAGAACAGAAATAAAATCCAAGGATAAGTGTCCTTCATGAGTCCTGGGTGACTTTTGTGACTGGACTCTGTGATTCTAGATTTGTTTTCTAAGTCATAGCTCCTTTTTATCTGAGTTGATCATTAAAGCTACTGCAATGCCATGGTAATGCTGTCTCCACAGCAAAGCAGACAACTCGACCCAGTGTCACAGAAGGCTTGCTCAAAGGAGGCACTGCTCAAGGAATGTAAGTCCATCACTGTAACTGTAGACCCAGTACAATAGAGATGATCTCAAATCTTGGTTTTTTAGGTTAAAGTTGAAGAAACTGAAGCTCAGAGCAGACCGTTAGGACAGGGCTAGTTGGTTCCTCATCATTCTAGGGCTCTTTCCCTCATCATTGATTATATTCTCATTCTTGCAGAGCAGGTCTACTGAGAACTAAAGAACCAATTATAAAGTCTTGATCTTCCTCATTCTTCCTGGGACACTCATGAAGAATAGACATCACAGCGTTCTCCAAGATTCCGCCTCATAGCAGGGCTTGAGCAGGGTCAAGGAGAGGGCCTTTAGTTTCTTAAGGGGTTTGCATCTGTGACCAGTACACTGCTGCTGGCTGGAGGAGATTGTTAAGAGAACCAGACCCAGTTTGAAGCTATCCTCATGCAATTATCAGATGAGATTAATTGTAGGCATCAAGAACATTTGGGGGAAATAAATCTGTTAAGAGAAATTAAAGAGATTTTAAACAGTTAAAATTAATTGGAGAATCTAAGACATGGTGGGAATGTTGCGAAGTAACTCATCTTCCCTTCTTCTCTACTGCATGACTAGATTACATGAAACACAATTTTCCCTTTTTTGCTTTGAACATTCTAAGGTACGTGGAACTCATGCTTCCCAATCTTTTATCAGGCAGTCTTATTAGAAAGTTTGCAATTACATTGAGTGGAAACTTCCTTTTTCTAATGTCCTCCCTGTACACCTTCACACACACTCTAACCCATCTTCTACTGGCCTTGACACTAGTGACGTTCCTGATCACTGTCCTCTACAAAAACCTTCAGAGACACGGAAGCTGGGACCAGGTTTCCACCTTGGATTCCACTTGTCCTTGAATTTTCATCTTTGCTTTCTTCCTCACCTACCTGACGAAGGTGTGGCAAAGAAAGAGTTTGTTCCAGGTCCACTGTGGAGATAAGCACATGGTGGGGACAGAAGCTCACCCAGAAAGAAAGTCTCATGACAAGGAGGATGCTGGAAGAGATCTGGATTTGAGAAGTGGTTGTCTTAAGTGTCAAACTTGACCATCCTGGGCTAGCCCTGTCAGGGCTGGAAGTGTGCAGCAAATTCTGTGCAACTAAATTGTCTCTTCAAATTGCACAGCAAGGAAAGTTAGCTCCAGCTGATCATTTTCCTGGTCATCTCCGTGCCCAATGAAAGAGCTAATGGAATGACAACTTGAGAAGCCACTTCCCAGCTGCTCCTGGCAACTATTCCTGGCCCACATGTTCAACTGCCTTGTGCTCTTTGCCCCTTACATTGTCCTCCAGGGCTTGTATCAAGGAGCCATCAAGCAATTTAGAACTCTTTGTTTAGAGGCTGGTTTTAATCCCAGAAGCAATTTAAAGTTTCCTGAAAGGCCTCACAGGAGTTTAGGGCCTGTGCCCCATAAATCCAATTAGAAAAGTTGTAGACAGCTCTTTGTAGATCTTAACTTTCACTCCAAAAGAATGTTCCATGGATGAGAAAGTTCCCTTCCTGTGCTTGGTGGTCTTCCAGGAAGTACAGGTGACAGCTATGCTCTCACTGTGCTTTGAACACGATGATGTTATGTCTGTCCGAGGTGGTTTTGCTACTTGTCTTTACAAAGTTAAGTGTCAAAAAAGAGGAGAAAAGTTTGCTGTGGCTGAGACAGACACACTGGTGACCCAAATGTTCCCCAAGTGGCTGGCCTTCCCCGCGGTCCCTCAGCACGCCTTCACAGCTGACCGGACATGGCCCTGTGCTTGGAAACAGAGAGAGAAGTGTGCTGTGGCCAGCAGCAGGCACTGGAAAGAGCAAAAATGACACAGTCAGGACCCAAAGTGCCTAGTGACAGCTACACTGTGAGATGATTGCCAGGTGCCCTTAACTTTTATGGGAGACCAGGACGAGGAAAGAGTCAGGAGGAAAATCAGAGGGAAGAGAGTGATGGGAGCCAGTGTGAGAGGACCGTAGAAAAACACAGTACGGGCTTCGTGGGACAGATCAGAAATAAGGAGAAAGGATGGTTGGGGACGGCGGCACATGGCTGTAGTCTCAGTTATTCGGTGCCCTGGAGTGGGAGGATCACGGGCGCACGATATTGAGACAAGCCTTGGCCCAGCTTCCGTGTCTCTGAAGGTCTTTTGCACAGGATAGGAATCAGGTGCGCACTGGGAGTTGAGGCTGAGCAAAGGGTAGAATTTTAAAACTAAGAGAAACAAAACAAAATGAAAGGAGACAGAGAGTATCTAAACTAGTATAGGAAACTAAGGACTAAAGAGTTATTTTGTTAAAACCACCTCTGAATATTCCCTTATCCTCTACCAGTCCTGCAGTGGCTACAGAGTATAAGGAGATAAATAAGAAATCTTTTGCTGGGTGTGATAGCAAGTCCCTATAATTCCTGCACCCCAGTAGGCTGAGGCAGGAGGGTTGAAAATTTGAACCTGGGCCAGACATTTAGTAACTTTTGTGAGACCCTCTCTCAAGATTAAAAAAAAAAAAAAAGCTGGGGATATGAATTAGTGTGAATAACCTAAGTTCAGTCCCCAGTTCTGCAAACCAAATCAATGAAACCAAATAAACCACAATGAAACAAAACAAAACAAAGCAAAAACTTTCTGGTAATTGAGGAGTGCATGGATTAATAGACATGAGGGTTTAGTGGTTGCTTTGTTTTTAGAACAGTAGAAGTATTTTTTTGTTGTTTGTTTATTTTTTTTTTTTGAGACGGGCATCCTGTGTAGTCCAGACTGGCCTCAAACTGGTGGCAATTCTCCTGCCTCAGTCTCCCAAGTGCTGGGATTACAGACATGCACCACCATGCTGAGTAGAAGTACTTTTAACCAGTCTTTCTTTTAACCAGCTCCCTTTGCAAAACATGAATACCAACAACCATGTCAGGTTCCAGGCTGCTCAACCTGGGAGAAACACTAGGAGGCTCTTATATTGTCTTACCAACTAGCTCGAGCCAATTGGTAATCTTGCATTTACACGAATTTAATTTAATTTATATAAACTGCACTAGAAAGAGGGTAGAAAGAGCTAATTTTATAAAAACTAAGGTTGAATCCTTGGATAGAATTATTAAAGGGAAGTTATTAAAATAAATCTTTGTCATAGGAGATGTCAGGAACACAGATTTGGCATTCTGGTCCTTTTGAAAATGTCTTTAAATTCTTACTCACTTTAAGAAAAGTAAGATCTGGGCATGGTTGAAAGGCAGGCGAATTGCCCTCAGTTCAAGGCCAGCTTGAACTGTAGAGTGAAACCCTGTCTCAAAAAAAAAAAGAAGCCAAGCATGGAGGTACACACCTGTAATCCCAGCACCAGAGAGGCTGAGGCAGGAGGAACATGAGATTGAGGCCAGCCTGGGTTACATAGCAAGATTCTGTTTAAACAAATAAACAAAATTTTAAAAAGAAATGAAATTTAAAACTGCAGACAATGTGCCATGTGTTGTGATTTACTTTAGACTGGAATTACTGGACTCATAGGTAGAAAATGCTTTATCTCTACATAAAACATATTAATAAATCAGGTATATATCTTATTGTAAAAGAAAATGTTTAAGGTAGCAGTTCTCAAAAAATGTTTTATTTTAATTTTGTTTATTTATTTATTTATTTTAAAGAGAATAAAACCAAATCAAACAAAACAGAATAAAGCTAATCAGAACAGAACAATGAAAGTGATACAGGACTTAAAACAAAACAGGACATCAACAATGGGTACCATAATGTCTCTTGTTTTCTTCAAAATAGCTGTCCATACCATCAGACATAACAAAATCCAAACAAAACAGAACAAAACCAATCAAAACAAAAGAATGGAAGTGTTACAGACTTCAAAACAAAATAATAGGAAATCAACAATGGCTACCATAATACATTCCTTTGTCTTCAAAATAGCTGCCTATACCATCAGACACAGTAAAATCAAACAGAACAAGACAGAATAAAACCAAACCTAACAAAACTATGAAAACAATACAGGAATTCAAAACAAGAAAATAGGAGATTAACAATGGTTACCACCTTCCCTTTATAAACGTTTCCTTCACTATTGCTTTCATAATATCTATTGTACATTTTGGATCCCACTAACTCCTTCAGTTTTTTGTGCTAGGACTTAACACAATGCTCACCCATATGAATCCAAACCATTTCACCTATGAGCATGATGTCAAATTGCATCCATTTACCTATAGGAGCCTTGAGATTATCCTTCTTTATAGCTGAGTAGCTTTCCATTGAATGAAAATACTATACCTTTCTTATTCATTATGCAGTTGATGGGCAACTTATCCCTGCTTTTTTCTGGTTTCCTATTGCATGGAATATTGTTTTCTCTCCTTTGACTTTTGGTCTATGAATTTCCTTTTGAGTTAAACGTGTTTCTTGTATACATTGTATTGACAGATCTTGTTTCTTGAGCTACTCTGCCTATGTTTCTTTTTATTGGTGAATTGAGGTCATCTACATTAATGGGTACAACCACCATGTGTTGGTTCATCTCTGCCATGCTATCCTCCTGCTGTTGGCCCCCCACTTCTCCCCTTCATTCAATTGCCTGCCCTACTTGGCAGTCTTACTCTGCTGCTATTCCTGGAACCATGGTCATCTTTATCTCTCTAGAATATCTTTTAGCACTCTTTGTAGGGTTGGTTTGGTGGTAACGAATTCCTTCAGTTGTTCTTTATCATGGAAGTATCTTATTTTTCCATCAATTTTAAAAAATAGTTTTGCAGGATACATCAACCTGGGTTGGAAGTTGTTTTCTTTTAGGATTTGAAACACTTCCCACAAAGCTCTTCTTGACTTGGTGGTTTGTGTTGAGAAGTCTGTAGTGATTCTGATAGGTTTTTCTTTATAGGTGATCTGTTTCTTTTCTCTAACAGATTTTAATATTCTGTTCTTGTGCTGAATTTCTGAGATCATGATTATTATATGTCTGGGTGTAGATTTATTTTGGTTATGGCTAGTTGGGTCCTATATGCCTCCCTTATTTGTATGTCAGGTTCTTTTTCCATTCTTGGGAAGTTCTCTGCTATTACTTCTGTAAATAGTCTTTTTATGTCTTTTGTGTTGACTCCTGCTTTTTTGCTGACACCTATCACTCTTAAATTATTTTTCTTTGTGCTGTCTTGCAGCCATTGAATTGTTATTTCCTGGTTCCTTGTTATTTTTAAGAGATCTTCTCTTTCACAATTGCTAGCTGCAATCCTGTCTTCAAGGTCTAAAAGTTTATCATCAGTCTCTTTCAAGAGGTTTTGCCAGCTTTTGATGGAGTTTTGAATTTCCTGAAGATCTCTTTGAATCTGTTTCATGCATTGTAATTCCTGCCTATATTTTTCATTCAAGGTTTCCATAATTTTCCTATGCTCTTTTTTTATCTATGTCTTCTTTAGATATGCTCAGCAATTCCTTCATTATGTTTATGATTTCTTCTTTTACCTGAGACATTATTTGTTTTGATTACTTTTGTAAAAGTAATCATGAAGTTGTTTTTTTACTTCAGTTGCTATCCTTTTGGAGATTTCAGGTGTGTGACTTCCATTTTTTTCCATGTCTGTATCTCCCAGACTTGTTCTGTGTGGGTTGGAGGTCTGAGATTGCCTTTTGTTCCTTCGTCTTGACACTTTTCTGGGTTCCTCCCAACATGCTGGTTCCCAGGCTCTTCCCACATTGGCTACCCCTCCACAGTGTGGGAGAATGGGCCAGGTGCCTGGGTTTCTCTGAACCTAGGCTCCCAGGGAAGCAATGGGACAGCAGCAAGCCTCCCCAGACCTGTGCAGCTACACCAAGGCTTTCCCAGTGGCCATGAGGATGCGGCAGTGGGGCTGCTGCTTCTCACAGACCATGTGGCTACGCAGGGGACCCATCCCCTGATGGTGGCAGGTGCACAATGGCGTGTCTGCATGGTACTCATGGACGGTGTTGGGTGCCCACAGGAAGCAAGTGCCTCTGATGGCCTGAAGGCACATGGGGCATATCTGGCTGTTTCTCCTGTCCCTGCTGGTTACCTGAGGGAAGCAAGCGTCTGGATGGCAGTGAGTATGCAGGGGTGGGTCTGGTTGTTTCTCCCTGCTTGCACTGGCTGCCCACAGGAGGCAAGCAAAAAATGTTTTATTTTTAAATCTCAGGATCCCTTCATAGTCATCACATATTTCTTTTATTTCATTTTTTTCTGCTTCTGATATTCCTATTATGCATATATGATATTCTTTATAGTTGTTTCATGGTTTGTTTGTTTGTTTTGTACCAGGGGTCAAACTCACAACCTCATGCTTCCCAGGCAAGCACTTGTGCCACCAAGCTAAATCCCTGGCCCTCTCATAGTTCTTGGATATTTAATTTTTTCTAGTTTTGCAGCCTTTTTAACTTTTCAGTTTTTATTTGTTTGTTTTCAGTTCAGGGATTAAATCCAGGACTTCTTGCAAGCTGGAAGCTCCCTGCCACCAAGCCACGTCTCAAGCTGCTTTTCGATTTTAGAAGTTTCTGTTGTGATATCTTCTGGTTGGGAAATTCTTTCTCCAGACATGGCCAACCTGCTAATGAGCCCATTAAAGGTATTCTTCGTTTGTTATATTTCGGTGTCTAGCATTTCCTTTTGAGTCTTAGAATTTCTGTCTCTTTGCTTAGATTACCCATGTGTTTTGCTTATTGTCAGGTTTTTTTTCCATTAGAGCCCTGGGCATATTAATCACAGTTGTTTTAAATTCTTGGTCTGATAACTTCAACATCTCTGCTATGTAAATCTAATTCTGTCTTCAAATGTGCTTCTCCCTTTTTATTATTTCTGTCTTTGCTGAAAGCCAGAACAAACATATCTGCAATAAAAACTGCTGCACTTTAGCCAGAGCAATGAGACAAGAGAAAGAATGGATCTGAGGGCCTGGATCCCACAGAAATGTCCTGCATGAGTCCAGCTGGAGGCCTAGAGCCCACTACTGTCTCATGCAAGTCTGTATCAAGAATCTGCCCTGGTAGGGCCCAAAGGTCAGTGGTAGAAGCTAGAAAGTCTGCGCCAGCAGGATGAAGGATCTGTGTGAACAGACTGAGGGGTTTGCACTGGAACCAGGAAGCGAAGCTAAAGGTAAGGACCAGAGCCCTCCTGAAGGGAACTGCAGCATTGCCAGTGATAGCGAGGACCTGAGCTTCTCCGATGATGAGAACAGCTGAGTTCATATCAGGAAAGCCGGTGATACGCGCATCTCCAGGAGAATCAGCAGCACCCTCCTCCCCTTTAGTTCTCCTCTTATGCTTTTGGCAACAATCCTCAGGTGGGCCTTCCACACCTAGCACTATGCTGATTCAGTTCAGCTGGGTGTTACAAGCTGACCGTTAGCTAATCCACCACAATACCTAAATTGTACCAATAAATTTAATTAAATAAAAAAGAAAAGAAAAAATAAATCTGTTATAATTTTTTGAATTTAAAGAAGTGAAGATTTAGGCCAGGTATGATGGTGTATGCCTGTAATTGCAGTTACTTGAGAATCTGAGGCAGAAGGATAAGAACAGGTTTAAGGCCAACCTCAGCAATTTAGTAAGACCCTGTCTCAAATTAAAAAGGGTTGGGGACAAAGCTCAGGACTCCCTGGGTTCGATCCCTAGTACTGCAAAAAAGAAAAAAAATCACATATGATACATTCCATAATTTTAAAATACACGATTCAGTAGTTCTTTGTATTTTCACAAAGTTCTACAACTGTTACCACCATCAAATTCCAGCACATTTTCAATGTTCCCAAAGAAATTCTATATCTACTAGCAACTGCCTCCTCTTACTCCCTTCCTCCAGTCCCTGGCACCCACTAATCTATTTTCTGCCTGTGGATTTACCTATTTGGGACATTTCATACAAATAAAATCATACAATAGGTCTTTTGTGTGACTTCTTCCACTTAGCACTTAGCAAGGACCCTCCGTGCTTTAATATGCATTAATACTTCATCTTTATGATTGAATAATATACTATTATAACACATTTTGTTTATCAGTTGATGGACATATAGGTGGTTTCCATTCTTCTTTGTTATTACAATGGTAATATGAACATTTGTGTTCACATTTTTGGGTGACTGTGTGTGTCTGTGACTGAAATTACTGGATCATATGGTTAACTCTAGTGTTTAATGTTTGTGAGGAATTTCCAAAGTGACTGCATCATTTTCTAATCCCAGCAGGAGTTTAGGAGAGTTCCAATCCCTTCATATCCTTGCCAATGCTGGTTACCTAAATCCAGTTCCAAAATATTTCCATGACTGCAAGGTAATACTGTGTTAAATTAAGCTTGATTTAGCTCATTCACAACATCTATATATGAAAATATCATCTTATACAGCATAAATATATGCAATGTTTACTTGTCAATTTAAAAAATTTTTTAAATTCCCTACTGTAGTGTCTCCTTCTGGAGTATGTTGGTAAATCATTTCCTCTTTTTTTTTAAAGAAAAAAAGATGAGCTGTGGGAAATGTCTGGGCAGGTACAGCACATTACTTCTCTCAGCTCTCGCTGTTTGCTTCTATAAATCAGTAAATTCAATCCTTTGTCTAAGCTCATTCAAATCTGGGCTTGTAACACTTAGAATTAAAAATTATTAATTAAATTGATTCAACTGGACCAGGCTGTGTGCCACTATGACCAGAGAGGACATTAAATGCTATGAAACATAAGTGTCATGATATTCATACCTTTGGCCAGTGGGAAATCTATTTGCAGCTTAGGTCCTAATAAGAAAGAAACACTTCCTGTTAGAGCTATTGGACACTAGCCTCCCTGCTGCTACAATAAAGAAGAAAATGAGGATTATAGATTGAAGTAGAGGACTGGGAGCAGAGGAAAGCTCAGGGGTTGGTGAGGGAGTAGAAAGATCAAGCCTTTGAAGTAGCTCTGGCATCAGAAGATGGGAAGGTAACTATTCTGCTAAGACTGGCTTAGTCAGACATCTTTGATAACACAGAACAGGGAACCTTTTACGTTATCTTAGACTGGGGCCAGAAAGGTGAGAACCACTTTGTGTGGAATATGGTTATGCCTGCTCAGCAGGGCCAGGGGATTAGAAGTTCATTTTAGAAGAGGATGAGGGAGGCGGTGGGGCACAGGTGGTAAGCTTTGAATTGGAGCCTGATCTCTAGCAAAAGAAACAAATAAATATTGATCTAAAAGGGAAATACGATGTTTTGCTAGCACATAGACCCTGGATACTAATTATTCCTTGATGAGGATATGGAAGTTGGCATTAGAGTTCTTGTACTTCTGGGTCTTCCTTATAGACACCATTACCCACATTACCACAGGGGAAACACACAGAGATCTCACTACAGCATGTGGGTTTGGCAGCTCTACCGCTACTTTTGCCATTTTTATAAAGACTGTGGAGTTGAAGTCTTCTGATGGGGGACTTCTAGCCCACAGACTGCCCATCTGAGCCCTCACTCTATCCCTCTACAGAGCTCTGTCACCCACACAGGTCGGAACATTCTGAGCACAAGTGGGGGCAAAAGAAAGTTGAAAGGTAATTGGGGAAAGATACTTGCATATTTTATCGAGCACCTGTATGCTAATTACCTTTCTAGGTGTTGCAGACACATATTATCTGAAACTATCAGGTCCCTCCTAGGAGTTTCCCCAGACAGGACACTCTTACTCTCAGAGGTCCTGGTCCACATCATGTTACTATGAAACTATATCCCACTTTAATTTTATGGTAAGCTTGAAAATTTTTTCTATTTCTATTACTACAAGTGACTCTATTAATTTATAATTCTATGATTTTTCAACAATGATTACAAAAATTCTTGCAAACTGAGAGTACCCAGTCTACAGACTGTTTTAAAAATATGACACATGAACATAAAAATTTATCCGTTAAAGGTTGACATAATGTCCCCTTTGTAGACATGATGATAAACACAAGGTTTTGGTCAGGATTTTTTGTGGTCAAGGAGCCAACGTATTTTCCAGACCTTAAATAGCTTTGTCCTCAAAGAAAATGCCATAGAGCAGACTAATGAGCCCTCATCCCCAGTAGGTAAAACCGTCCTGCTTACTCTCTTACCAGAAACAAAAGCACTCATAAATATGAATCAAAATCCGTTTATAGAAGTAAAAATTAAAGGAGTTTACTTTAAGCGTGGACTCCAGGAAGAGAAAGAGATGTGCCTCTCGGGAACCCGCCCCACTGGGCCTGAGCAGCACCAACCAGAAGACAACTAGTCTGCCTTCCAGGGGCCTGCGTGACTGGTGTGGACTCCAGGAAGAGAAACATGCGCCCCCGCTATGCCTACCGGCGGGTAGGCTAAGAATCAAAGACAAAGCTCTGCCCTCCATCCCCCCAACCCCCGAAAAGCAACCTGCTGTTTTGGAGGTCTGGCTAAATTGCTAGCAACTAAGGTACATAAAACAACCAAATGCTAGTATTGTTTTGTTCATTTTGCAAGCCTGGGGCTGGCAGCCTGAGCATCTCTTTGGAAGATGACAGTACCAATGTAGCAAAATAGGGGATTCTCTTCTGTCTTGTCTTTGAGGCCCAATATTGTTCTCATTGTTTTGCTTTATTCTGATTAATTTTTTGACCTTATTTTATACTCTGTTTTTATTGGTTTTATTGTGGGGTTTTTTGTTTGTTTGTTTGTTTGATTGATTTTACTATACCTGTTGGAATGGTCAACTATTCTGAAAATAACAAGATATACTATAGTAGCTATTGTTTTCATAGTATCGTTCTTTGGAGTTCTGTACCAGTTCCACTGCTTTGTTTTGATTGACTTTGTTCTGTTATGTTTTATTGGATTTTACTATCTTTAAAATAAGAAAAAAAATAAAGGAGTTTACTTTAATAAATACTTGTTAGAGAGCGATTTTTTATTTGAACAAAAATTCATTGAGTTTGTTTCCTTGGGACGCAGGGTACAGGTAGCCCCAGCAAAGGCATGTCCTGAACATCCTGCTCACATCTCTGAGCAGAGACTGCTGTTCTCCATGGAAGGCCAGGCTGAAGAAGCAGACCGCCTGGGACACTTCCGCGTAGAATGGGACACGCACTTCAGAAAAACACCTGCAGGGTCTGGTAAAGGCAGCAGGGCTGTGCAGTGGGAGAAAGTGAGCTGCTGTGGGGACACTGGGATGGCTCTTCAGAGGGCTCCCCACGTGAGGCAAGAGGTACTAGGCTTTGATATGGACACTGACGACTCACTGCATGTGGGTTTCCCCTTGAGAAGGGAATATGACTTTTCAAGAGTTAAGGGCTCCGCAGAGACTCACCTGAATGCTGTCAGCTACCAACATGTTCAGCAACTGGGGTGATGACTATTTTAGTCCTAGTTGGGGATGGGCATCTGGGCAGCACCACCACAACATTCCCTCCACAGTCCTAACCAGTATTTCTCAGTTTCATGTGCATACAAATCACCGGAGGGATCTTGTTAAAATGAAGATTCTAACTTAGTGGGTCTGCAGTGGGCCTTAAGAGTTTGTTTGCCAATAAGCTCCCCAGGTAAGGCTGGCATTACCAGTCCATGAACGACATGGGAGAAGGTGCCTCTAAATCTAACTTATTCCTCGCCTTGGAATGCAGAGTGATAACCTTCAGAGTGTGTGGCTTGGGGATATATTCTACCATCACTGAGGGAAGCATTTCTGAGCCACCAGGTCCTTCACAGCAGTCTTCACATCCTTGTTCCTTAGACTATAAATGATGGGATTCAGCATGGGGGTCAGAAGGCCATAGAAGAGGGAGATGAGTTTGTCTGAAAGGTCCTGCTTGTCTGCCCCCAGTGGGTCCTTGGACTTGGGCTTCCCATACATGAAGAGGATGGTCCCGTAGAAGATGATCACCACAGTAAGATGGGCAGAGCAGGTGGAGAAGGCCTTTTTCCTGCCCTCAGCTGAGGGAATCCCCAGGATGGTGGTGAGGATGAAAACATAGGAGACAAAGATGAACAGGACGGGCACCCCCAGGAAGATCACATTGGCCACTCCCATGCTGATCACATTGATGGAGATGTCAGCACAGGCCAACTTTAGAACTGCCAAGATCTCGCAGATGAAATGGTTGATAACATTGTCCCCACAGAAGGGCAACCGTACTGCAAGCGAGATCTGCACCAAGGAGTTGGCTCCACCAGCCACCCAAGAGCTGATGGCCATGGGCATGTAGGCAGCCTTGCTCATGACCACAGGGTACCTAAGGGGGTTGCAGATGGCCACGTAGCGATCAAATGCCATCATGCCCAGGAGCACACACTCTGTGGCTCCCATGGCAAAAGACAGAAACATCTGCACAGCACAGCCTGAGAAGGAGATGACTTTCCTAGGAGTGAGGAAACCATCCAGGACCAGAGGGACTGAGGAGGTCGTGTAGCAGATGTCCAGGAAGGAGAGGTTCCCCAGGAAGAAGTACATGGGTGTGTGCAGGTGGGAGTCAAGGATGGTCACCAGGATGAGGACCCCATTGCCCAGCAGGATCACCAGGTACATTGACAGGATGAGCACAAAGAATGTTTTCTCCAGTTTTGGGTGGGCTGAGAGGCCCAGCAAGACAAATTCTGTCACAGTAGATTGGTTGAATGCTTCCATTTCAAACTCTGTCTTTCGTGCTTAAGAAAACTGAAGGCAGAAAACACATGCTCACTGTTTGACTTGCTTGAGTGAATACATGATGATTATAGTATAGTCTTTTTAAAGGTAGATAAACCTAGCCCTCTCAAACTCAACTTTAAACCAAGTTATCTAAAAGACAGGGTGTGTAGCAAACCTTGGAAGAGCAGACTTTGAAAATCTGATGATATTTAATAAAATGAAGGGAATTTATGTCTAATCAATGATATTAATATCCCTAAAACAATGTCATATATTTACTTATGCCATTTGCAGCAATCTGTAGGGAAGCTGGGGCTTCTAACTCACTCTGTCTCTGCCAAGTAATTAGAGGTCTTGTCCACTGAGGCCACATTGCCCATTCTGTCACCTGGTTCCTCCTCACTCAGCAAGTTTGTATTGTAATTTGACTTTTTGAACAGATAATCTTTTAGGGAGAGAATGTACAGGCTTGAAAATATAAAGTTTCTTACCTTGTTAACAGTTTTATTTCATATAGTGTCTGTTTTATATTTCAGTCTCTAATGAGTTCAGTGTAAATCAGTCCATCTGATTTTGATCCCCTTCTCTGGAAAATCTGTCCAAACTGAATTTCTGGAATCTATAAGATGGAGTCCACACCAAAGTCTCCAGAAATCTCATCAAGGGAAGACTTGTGTATTTCTTCCTGTAACCACATCTGACTGCCTGCATATTTCCTGCTCTGGGACTTGGCTGGAAGAATAGAATCTTAACAGATTGTTGGAATTCACTCAAAACTCACATTTCCTAGTTTGGGTTGGGTAGGAACTTTAGTCACCTCTATCCAAATTTGCAGACATGTTCACATTCAAATCTATTCAACCTCCCAGAACCTCTTGGCACTACAGATGATTACAGTTTTACTGACAATGAAAGTTCAAACACCAGATGTCATCAGACCCTGTCACAGGGTCCCTAAAACAACATGGGACTGGCTCCCTTTGATTTCTAGCCAGGTGTGGTGGCCTGTAATCCCAACACTCTGGGAGACTGAGGCAGGAGGATCACAAATTACAGCCCACATTGGGCATAGTGGCTCATGCCTGTAATTCCAGCACTCAGGAGGCTGAGGTAGGATGATTTCTGTGAGTTCAATGCCAGGCTGGGTTACATACTGAGTTCAAAGTCAGCCTGAATTACAGAGTGAAGTCCTGTCTCAAAAAAAAAAAAAAAAAAAAAAAACCATTAAAATTTTAAAAACACTAGGATTATAGTGAGTGTGAAAACCCTGGGTTCAAACTCCAGTACTCCTTCTCCCCAATTCAGATCTGATTTCTGGGTCCTTCTTTGCAAATTGCTTTGGCAATCTGTTTTTATTTTGTTTGCGTGTTTTGTCTTTTAACTAAAAGTTCCCATGTGCTTCTGAAGTCTACCAGTCTCGGGACTCATTGACCTATTTCAAGCCCTCCTTGTTTAAAGATGAAGAAATTGAGGTCAGGAGAGAGGTATGCAAATTGCACATGATCCTGAAGAAGGGGGGCCTTTTTCTAATTGGTAATGGTAGAATATCCACCAGGAATTATCTCAGGATAGCAGAGATTAAGAGATGAGAAAATGTTTTTAGAGAAAAGTTCCTCTTAGTTTCAGGGAGAGGGAACATAAGGCTTGGCAGACTCTTGGGATATAAAACCAATCCAGCCTCACCCTGTGGTCCTTTCATAGATCCTCTCTTCAGTGGGTGATTTCTCAGCCTGAATTTGAATATTTTTAGCAGCAGGAGCTCACAATGTCATAGTCAGGACACCTGGGTTGTTAGAATTCTTCCAGGATCTGAAACTTCTTCCTCCTCTGGTCCTAGGTCTACCCTCTGGGATCATGCAAAATGTGCTTGCTCTCTTGCCATAACTGCAGCCTTCAAAAACAGTTGCCTTGTTGCCCGATCCAACTCCCTGCTAGCCTGCTCCCTGAACTCTTTTCATGATGCCTCTTTTCTTCCTCCCAAGGGGTGAAAAGCTGGCCACAGAGGTCGCCCAGCACTTACCAAGGTTGTGGTTCAGTCCAGACTGCACTGAGCGCTTGCAGGAAGGCAGGCAAGGGTAGTGGGGAGGTTGCCGGTTTACTGGTGTCAGGACCAGTGACTGGTTCATGTGTTACCTGCTCATCTGGGTGCTACCTAGCCATGACCACAGAGAGGATCTTTTCGAGCTATACCAGCAGCAGCTGGGTACACACTTTTTTCATGGTATATACTCCTTGATTATTGTTACCTGCTGCACTGAGATGTCCCTGAATGTAGAGAAGTCCAAGGTGCAAGGTTCAAGCCACCACCCCTAAAAGTCCTTGCCTGAACTTGGGGTTCAATGAGACAAGGAGACAAAGGGTGGCTTTCAAGCTCGGGGCTGGGTGAGGAGCTCCAGCCTGGGTGGGCTGGCTGGCAGGCCATGCCCAGCCACTGGGCCCAGCACACTCTCTCCTCCATGCTCTATGCTACTCTCCAAGGGGGCCCATAAAGACTCTCTCAGGAACTTCGGGTTGGGCTGCTTTGGGGCCGGGTCCTTCCCAGAAGCAATTAAATTTTGATGAGAGGCTCAGAGATTAGACTTCATCCCATAAACCCAATTAGGCAATGCTGTGGAAATCTACCCAGAGCTCCCTCTCACTACACAGAAACTTCAACTCAGAAAGTTTTCTGATGCCAGGTATTCAGAATACTCCTGGGCTTTGATCACAATGGCTGATTCAAAGTGGTTCTATCGCTGACCTGTAGACAATTTTGAAGGGAAGAAGAGTTGGGGCTCAGTGATCCAAACATCACCAGGAAATGTGGAGCAGGCAGATTCCCTAACTACCGAGTCTCTGTCTTTGTGCTTCTCTGTCTCTGTCTGTGTCTGTGTCTGTCTGTCTGTCTATGTCTTTCTCTCTCGTGCCTTCTCATCACTGTAAAAAATCTCTATGTTACCAACACATGCCCAGCACCAGGATTAGGATGGACTAGAGACATAATGACTAGCATGGGTCTTTTCTTCAGAGAATGCCCAGTGGAATGGAACTAGTGTATCTACAGCCTGCAGCTGCTTGAGAGTAGCACAAAGCAGCAGGAGTGTGTGGAACTAGCCCAGGAAAAAGATAACAGAGATGGAGGACAGAGTGGCCCAGGAAGACATATAAAAGTAAGAAACTATATGCTTGCTGCATTTGGGACAGGCTACCTCAAAATATAGCATCATGGCGTATAGAATTTGGGGGGTGTATTTTTTGAGACAAAGTCTTAGTATGTTACTCAGTCTGACCTCAAGCCCTTGCTGATCTTCCTGACAGCCTCGCAAGTGCTGGGAATACAGGCGTGCACCACCACACCTGGCTAGAGTATTTTAAGATGAAGGAATCTGAGAAACAGTGATGTAGTTTGGACCTGATAAGTCTCCCAGAGGCCTGTGTATAAAAGACTTTTGTCCCCAACTTAGTGCTATTGGGAAATGGTAGAGACTTTAAAGAGATAAAGCCTTGCCTGGTGTGTTGGTGCCCATCTCTAATACCAGCACTAGGGGGCTGAGATGCAGGAGGGAGGAGTATCACAAGTTCAATGCCAGCCTGGGCTGCATAGTGAGATCCTCTCAAAACAAAGATAAACAAACAAAGCAAACAATAGAAAGAGGTAAGGCCTAGTGGGAGGTCTTCAGATCATTGGCGGTATTCCTTTGAGGAAGATAGTGGGCTCCCACCCCTTCCTCTTTGTATCTTTCACATCCTGGCTACAAGGTGAACAGCTTTACTCTCCCACATACTCCCCACAATGTGTGCTGCCTCACCACAGGCCCAAAAGCAACAGTCTCACTAAGTTTCTAAATTGCTAGACTGGGCTCAAACTTGTGATTCTCCTGTCCCAACTTCCCAGAGCGCTGAGAGTACAAGCATGTGTGATCAGGCCCAGCTACACACCAGATTCTGAGAACTGAAGGAAAGCCATGAGGGAAGTAAGGAAGGGAGCCTGTCTGGGCTGGGGTAGTCATGGGGTCATTTCTAACCTTTCAATAGCAGTTTCTGAATATCTGCTTTATTGTGTCCAGCTGTGGATTGGTTTCTGGAAATAAAGATATGATTAAGAAATAGTTTCTGTGCATGAAGAGTATATACCTGACTGGACTTACTACATTCGAGACATTAGTAAGGCATCAATATTAATAAGATACCATTAATTTATAACTGTTTTCCAAATCTTATGTTTGTTTATCTAATGCTCTTAACAACCATATGAAGTAGTTATGAGGGTGTGATACTTTGAGGACATATATATATGTATATATACATATATATGCTCAGAATATATATATATATATATATATATATATATATATATATATTCAGAATATATGTTCTGAATCCCCCATTTCTGGCAGAGCTTCTAAAATGCTTGGCATTTCCTGAGTAATAGGGGCAAGAGGAATGTCTTCTGTTATTCATTGTCATTATAAGCCTCTTTCAACCACACATGGGTTTATGCTAATGAGATGATACCTATGGGCTCCTAGATAATGTCATGGGGGTGGATGCCAAAGGAATGATCATGTGATTGGAGGGCTGGAACATTCCAGGGAAGAAAGGGGGAGCTGGAGGTTGAGTCCAATCACCAATGGCCAATGATTTAATCACTTCTACGTAAGGAGCTGCCCAGAAAGCCCCAAGCTGGAGAGCTTCCAAGTTGGTGAACACATAGAGGTGACTCAGAAAGGGTACAAAAGCTCTCTGCCCCTTGCCATACACCTTGTCCGATACAGGTCTTCCAATTGGCTGTTTCCACGTTGTATCATTCACAAACTGGTAAATGACAGTAAAGTGTTTCCCTGAGTTTTGAAAGCCATTTCTAGCAAAGTATTGAACCCAAGGAGGGAGTTGTAGGACACCCTTCTTTTATAGCGGGCGGATAGAAGTATGAGTGGCCTTGACTTGTGATTGGCTCTTAAGAAGAAACAGTCTTATGAGGCTGAGCCCTTAATTTGTTTGGTCTGTGTTAACTCTTAAGTAGAGTCAAAATTAAATTGTAGGATGACCCAGTTGGTGTCCGGAAAGCTGGAGTATTGCTTTATGTGTAGGAGAAAATCTCACACATTTGGTGTCTGAATTGGCATAAGCAAAACAGAGCCTCATAGGAGGAGGAGATTTGGGTTGTGAGCAGGTGGAGGGAGCTTCCTACTCTGGACTGTAGCCTTGCTTTCATGACATCTGCCACCTTTGACTTCTGCCTTCTGGATGCCAGAAGCCTCCACCTCATACTTTGTATCCTAAAAGGTTGGGAAGTGTGAGGCTCATGGGAGGACAGTGGTGTAGCTGGGCCTCACCGCTGGACAAGCTTTGCAATGTCAGTCAGAACCCAGGTGGCTCCTGTCAGTCCCTCTGGGACAGGACTTGATAAGCTCCAGGAGCTTGCCATTTGCAGATTCAACCACTTTGGCCTTGCTCCTCTTGCTCCAGCTGGGACTAACTACCCTTTCCTCTCTTTCCTATCTCCCAGTTTCATCTACCACGGATCACCTCCTTGCCTTCTGTCTTTATGTCATCTGCTTCTTCTGCCTTCGTGGTACAGAGCACGGAAACAATGTAAGGAACCTTCCCAGAAGAAGATGGGTGTTACGGGGTAAATGAGGCTCCCTAGCATGAAAGCTGAAAATCAGGCAAACATTGTTTAAAAACCAAGCAGTCACACATCCCACGCTGCACACCTACTCTCTGCTGATGCTGACCAGGAGCGGTCTCACCACCAAACGCCCTCCTTTGTCTTCCTTCTTGCTTTACTCTTCAGGGGAGTTCTGTGCCTCTGGCCTTACGGTACCTCATCCCAGCTCTGTTTTCTCTCAAAATGGTGCTAGTTCTTTACCCTTTCTCGGAGGATGTGCTGCTGCTCGAGCCTCCTGACAGACTATCTAAATCCTTTGGGCAGGGTAGAAACTAGTTTACACCAGGAATCCCATAGAAGGTGTATGAATTGTGAGGGGTGCGATATCCACCTTTGCCCTTCAAGAAGCCATTGCAGACACAGCTGTGTCACCAAGAAATGCTGGGGTTGTTGGAATCAGGCTATTCCTGCGGTCAGTTCCATTTGTCCTTTGGCAAATCACGTGTACATGAGCACAAACATTCACACACGGAATAAGGAGATTTCTGGCACACAGGCTCTGTCCTAAACAGTCAAACCCCAACTATCCCTTGAATGTTCTGTGGCCTTGGAGTTGGGAGACTGCACCTGAGGTGAGTGGGTGAGGAGACCCTGCTCGCCACAGTAGGACTGCCGCTGCCTATTCTGCGTTTACACCGCAGGGGTCCTTTCTCTTCCTTGTTGGTAACTTTCGTCTCACGGGCCCCTCTCTTGCCACTAGAGGGCGCGCTCCCTACAAGTAGAGAACTGGGTTCCTCTGCACCTCTCTGCCTTCTCTGCCGTACACACTCAATAAACTGCTGCACAAAGGGATGGGCCCGGGGGTGGTGGCGCACGCCTTTAATCCCAGCACTCGGGAGGCTGAGGTAAGAGGAGCGTTGTGAGTTCCAGGCCGGCTTGGGCTATAACGCGAGCGCAAGGCTGGCCTGAGCTACATAGTGCAACCCTGCCTCATAAAACCAGGGCCGGGAGTTTGGCTCAGTGGCTTAAGCGCCTGCCTGGCAGGTGCTCGAGGCTGTGAGTTTGAGCCCCAGTGCCGCGGAAGAAAATGTTGGGGAGTCTGAATAAATCACATAATCATTGACCAAGTAGTTGTTGGACTCTGTTGATGAGATTATAATGTTCAGAGAGAAGAATGGAGACAAGAAGGAAGGGGGAGGGAAAGGGAGTAAGGAGGAAAGGAAAAGAAGGAGAGAGAAAAGGAAGAAAAGAAGTAGACAGTAAACTTCCTCTAGTGTCTTCAGCATAATTGGATCTTGGGGATGTCATCCCAGAAGGATACAGTTTCCATGCTGAGTACAACTCACTTTCTAAACTTTAAATGACTTCAGGGACTAAAATGGTCCCAAAGAACAAACTGGAATTTAAATTGACTTCTAAAAATGATGGCCAGTCCTTTAGAGATTATTCCCTAAGCACAGGAGACAGGTGGAGGGGAGGCCAGCTGGACCCTTCACCTGTCACTCCGTCCAAGACCTCATTCTGGCAATTCAGACCCAGCGTGGCTGTTTCTGATATGTGGCCTCTTTCCAATCCTTGGGAAATGGATCATTCTTGCTCACCATGTTTCTGATAAAGGTAAGTTGAAGTTTTGGTAAGAGCAATATCAAAATTTTCATTAGTGCAGCAACATCTCTATCATCAGCCTTGATGCTAATGGAATGGGGGCTCAAGGAGAGGAGAGATAAAGAACTTTCACTAAGTTGACATTATTGTCACAGAATTTAAAAAGACCCATCAATCTTCAAACATCTCTAAGATCATCTGGCTTCATCCCATCACTGAACACAGGAAAAAGTTTTGCCAGGGACCCTATAGCTAGTAGCCTTTTTCTTACAATCAGATGTCCTTTTTTTATTAAAACTGTTAGGTTCTTACTTAATGAATCCAAAGTCTAACAATACTAATGAGCCATGTCTCTAGACCCGGCAGAGGCCATGGAGGGAACATTTTCTCCACATGACCCAGTTCCTGGGAGAGGCAAGAAAACTGGCCAACATAGAATGAAAAACACAGATTGGGACTGTTTACTGTCCCTGCCCATACACCACAGGGGTAGTCGATCTTGGACACCCAGGCCATCTTCAAAGTTGGGGACCATTCTCAGTATCAACCTTTGTAGTCAATTCCTGAGCAATACTTTCGCCTCTAAGAGATATTTCTGTTTTTTAAGGCCCTGGGAAGAAAGGAAGACAGATTCTTGTGTATCTTCATGCCTGAAGTCCAACTATTCCTTGCTATTTGGAGGGCTACTACGTGGAAGAAAGATTAATTACCTTTGGGAGCTGCAGATGAGAGGGCCAGGTGGAAGTTGCAGATAGCAGGTTCCAGCTCAATATCAAAGGATAAGCATTTCAAAATGAATTGAGCCTCTCTGGGAGATAAAGAGTGCTGTATCACTCAGTCAAGCCTACACTCTGGGCCTAAAAAGCAAGGAGCTTTACAGTGAGTAAAGGAGCAGATTGCTAAATAGGTCCAAGATCTGTTGTTGTGAGAATTGGTTAACTGTTATGGTTGATAGTCACATTAATGATGCTGATGCTGTAATTATTTGTTTGTAGACTACTTCCCCCTTAGATTTTGTGCTCATTGAGTCTAGGGGCTGTGTCTTTTGTTGCTGTGCCTCCAGCACCAGAAGCCTGCCTAGGGCACAGTAGTAGATGCCCAATACCTGTTAGCCTGGATTGAATTTTTAAAGCTGTGACTTGGTCACAGCTCTTATGTGCTAAATACCAACAGTAGAATGTCTCAGATCTTCCCAGACATGGAATGTCCCTGTAACTACTGAGGAAGGGACAAGAACACTGACAGCTCTTGGAGAAATAACTATCTGGGGAGCTCAAATAACCATATTTTAGATACAGTGCAAATAAAACCAAATGCCCAGCACCTTAAAAGTTGCAAACAAATTTTTTACTGGTCCTGGAAAAAAATGCTAGTTTGGGGACAAGTTAGAATTTCAAGAAAAGAGTTAACTTTCTTAGAAAAGTATCTGCTAGAGCAGGACCAGGAATTTGTGAACTAAGCAGAGCTTCTAGTTCAGGCAGACCAAGAATGAAGATGAGAGAAGATTCTGTCAGAACGCTCGTGTAACTTGACCACAGTGCACAAAGGATTCCTTCACATCCCTGAGGATAAAAAAAGGGTCATCAGGCTGCTAGGACCTTGGCACTGTAGTATCAAGGTAATCTAGGCAGATTGTCAGAGTAGGTGTCACCAGAGCTGCCCTCTGGGTTCCCATGTGCACCAAGGAAAGGGCTACTTCATTTTCCATTTGTTTTTATTTACATTGTTTCCTTGTATGCCTTATTCTTTTTAAATGTGTGCCAGCAATGGTGTTTGTAAAATTATTTGTAGAAATAATTTAGTTATGGAGATGATGCTACCTTTCTTCAGAGTGGACTCATGTTTGCTTCTGTTAGGTATTTGGAAACCTCGAAAACTGGGACCAACTCAGTCCAATTTCAGGGCTTGAGGAGATCTGAAGTATAGCACTCACAACTGTCTGTTTTCTCCTGGTTTTCCCTTATTCCTGTGATGCCGTCCTTATTCCTGTGATGTAGTCCCATTCCAAAGGGAGGAGGTTTAGGTAGAGTTCCAGCATAGTGAACCTTGAACTTCAAAACCTACTCCTCATTCCCATGAGGCTGTTAGTGGACCTTTGTGGCCTGTCTTCCAGCACTGCATGTGCTGCAATTGAAACATAACCTCAAGTGTTTGATCACCTTCGCCAGGTCTGTTTTTCCCAGAATCATGATCTTGTGATGCCCCATTGTCTTATTACCTCTCCAATGCTTCACACAGATGTTTCATATATTTTGCCCAGCTTTTCTAATTACTGTGTGCAAAAAGTTAATACAAATTAACTTGTTAGCTCTCACTGGACATTGAAGCTAAACATGGATCTCTATTCTGTTGCTCCTAGAACCTCACAGAGATGAATGGATTGTCGAGGTTATGCTCTAGTTGCTAAGCAGGGTAAGGTTTTTTGTCTGGCTGCCTAGGCACATTTGGAGTGAGAAATATGGACCTTGACCCTCCAAGTTCCTGTAGGTTTCAGAACTGATGCACCATGGATAGACAAAAGAAACGCACCATGGAAAGTGCCAACCAGACAGCCTCAGTAGCAGAGTTTGTTCTCTTGGG